>JAXCGZ010020091.1:0-20000 GCA_037179515.1 Halocaridina rubra
TCATTTTTTACCCCGACCGGGACTCGAACCTAGGACTTATGATTACTAAGTCAAGGCGCTACCACTACACCACAGAAGGTTAAAAGGAATCCAACCTTATAGCTTATATCTGCTATACTTAGGAATGAACGCATTCTAACTGAATGCCACTATGTTCATATTACAGATTCCCCAACCTCACTCGTGGCTTCATTTTAGCATTTAATTCAATTCCCAATCTCATTCGGGCCATGAAATTATCAAATAAGCACATTACATATGTGAAAACATGAATCATTTTTTACCCCGACCGGGACTCGAACCTAGGACTTATGATTACTAAGTCAAGGCGCTACCACTACACCACAGAAGGTTAAAAGGAATCCAACCTTATAGCTTATATCTGCTATACTTAGGAATGAACGCATTCTAACTGAATGCCACTATGTTCATATTACAGATTCCCCAACCTCACTCGTGGCTTCATTTTAGCATTTAATTCAATTCCCAATCTCATTCGGGCCATGAAATTATCAAATAAGCACATTACATATGTGAAAACATGAATCATTTTTTACCCCGACCGGGACTCGAACCTAGGACTTATGATTACTAAGTCAAGGCGCTACCACTACACCACAGAAGGTTAAAAGGAATCCAACCTTATAGCTTATATCTGCTATACTTAGGAATGAACGCATTCTAACTGAATGCCACTATGTTCATATTACAGATTCCCCAACCTCACTCGTGGCTTCATTTTAGCATTTAATTCAATTCCCAATCTCATTCGGGCCATGAAATTATCAAATAAGCACATTACATATGTGAAAACATGAATCATTTTTTACCCCGACCGGGACTCGAACCTAGGACTTATGATTACTAAGTCAAGGCGCTACCACTACACCACAGAAGGTTAAAAGGAATCCAACCTTATAGCTTATATCTGCTATACTTAGGAATGAACGCATTCTAACTGAATGCCACTATGTTCATATTACAGATTCCCCAACTTCACTCGTGGCTTCATTTTAGCATTTAATTCAATTCCCAATCTCATTCGGGCCATGAAATTATCAAATAAGCACATTACATATGTGAAAACATGAATCATTTTTTACCCCGACCGGGACTCGAACCTAGGACTTATGATTACTAAGTCAAGGCGCTACCACTACACCACAGAAGGTTAAAAGGAATCCAACCTTATAGCTTATATCTGCTATACTTAGGAATGAACGCATTCTAACTGAATGCCACTATGTTCATATTACAGATTCCCCAACCTCACTCGTGGCTTCATTTTAGCATTTAATTCAATTCCCAATCTCATTCGGGCCATGAAATTATCAAATAAGCACATTACATATGTGAAAACATGAATCATTTTTTACCCCGACCGGGACTCGAACCTAGGACTTATGATTACTAAGTCAAGGCGCTACCACTACACCACAGAAGGTTAAAAGGAATCCAACCTTATAGCTTATATCTGCTATACTTAGGAATGAACGCATTCTAACTGAATGCCACTATGTTCATATTACAGATTCCCCAACCTCACTCGTGGCTTCATTTTAGCATTTAATTCAATTCCCAATCTCATTCGGGCCATGAAATTATCAAATAAGCACATTACATATGTGAAAACATGAATCATTTTTTACCCCGACCGGGACTCGAACCTAGGACTTATGATTACTAAGTCAAGGCGCTACCACTACACCACAGAAGGTTAAAAGGAATCCAACCTTATAGCTTATATCTGCTATACTTAGGAATGAACGCATTCTAACTGAATGCCACTATGTTCATATTACAGATTCCCCAACTTCACTCGTGGCTTCATTTTAGCATTTAATTCAATTCCCAATCTCATTCGGGCCATGAAATTATCAAATAAGCACATTACATATGTGAAAACATGAATCATTTTTTACCCCGACCGGGACTCGAACCTAGGACTTATGATTACTAAGTCAAGGCGCTACCACTACACCACAGAAGGTTAAAAGGAATCCAACCTTATAGCTTATATCTGCTATACTTAGGAATGAACGCATTCTAACTGAATGCCACTATGTTCATATTACAGATTCCCCAACTTCACTCGTGGCTTCATTTTAGCATTTAATTCAATTCCCAATCTCATTCGGGCCATGAAATTATCAAATAAGCACATTACATATGTGAAAACATGAATCATTTTTTACCCCGACCGGGACTCGAACCTAGGACTTATGATTACTAAGTCAAGGCGCTACCACTACACCACAGAAGGTTAAAAGGAATCCAACCTTATAGCTTATATCTGCTATACTTAGGAATGAACGCATTCTAACTGAATGCCACTATGTTCATATTACAGATTCCCCAACCTCACTCGTGGCTTCATTTTAGCATTTAATTCAATTCCCAATCTCATTCGGGCCATGAAATTATCAAATAAGCACATTACATATGTGAAAACATGAATCATTTTTTACCCCGACCGGGACTCGAACCTAGGACTTATGATTACTAAGTCAAGGCGCTACCACTACACCACAGAAGGTTAAAAGGAATCCAACCTTATAGCTTATATCTGCTATACTTAGGAATGAACGCATTCTAACTGAATGCCACTATGTTCATATTACAGATTCCCCAACCTCACTCGTGGCTTCATTTTAGCATTTAATTCAATTCCCAATCTCATTCGGGCCATGAAATTATCAAATAAGCACATTACATATGTGAAAACATGAATCATTTTTTACCCCGACCGGGACTCGAACCTAGGACTTATGATTACTAAGTCAAGGCGCTACCACTACACCACAGAAGGTTAAAAGGAATCCAACCTTATAGCTTATATCTGCTATACTTAGGAATGAACGCATTCTAACTGAATGCCACTATGTTCATATTACAGATTCCCCAACTTCACTCGTGGCTTCATTTTAGCATTTAATTCAATTCCCAATCTCATTCGGGCCATGAAATTATCAAATAAGCACATTACATATGTGAAAACATGAATCATTTTTTACCCCGACCGGGACTCGAACCTAGGACTTATGATTACTAAGTCAAGGCGCTACCACTACACCACAGAAGGTTAAAAGGAATCCAACCTTATAGCTTATATCTGCTATACTTAGGAATGAACGCATTCTAACTGAATGCCACTATGTTCATATTACAGATTCCCCAACCTCACTCGTGGCTTCATTTTAGCATTTAATTCAATTCCCAATCTCATTCGGGCCATGAAATTATCAAATAAGCACATTACATATGTGAAAACATGAATCATTTTTTACCCCGACCGGGACTCGAACCTAGGACTTATGATTACTAAGTCAAGGCGCTACCACTACACCACAGAAGGTTAAAAGGAATCCAACCTTATAGCTTATATCTGCTATACTTAGGAATGAACGCATTCTAACTGAATGCCACTATGTTCATATTACAGATTCCCCAACCTCACTCGTGGCTTCATTTTAGCATTTAATTCAATTCCCAATCTCATTCGGGCCATGAAATTATCAAATAAGCACATTACATATGTGAAAACATGAATCATTTTTTACCCCGACCGGGACTCGAACCTAGGACTTATGATTACTAAGTCAAGGCGCTACCACTACACCACAGAAGGTTAAAAGGAATCCAACCTTATAGCTTATATCTGCTATACTTAGGAATGAACGCATTCTAACTGAATGCCACTATGTTCATATTACAGATTCCCCAACCTCACTCGTGGCTTCATTTTAGCATTTAATTCAATTCCCAATCTCATTCGGGCCATGAAATTATCAAATAAGCACATTACATATGTGAAAACATGAATCATTTTTTACCCCGACCGGGACTCGAACCTAGGACTTATGATTACTAAGTCAAGGCGCTACCACTACACCACAGAAGGTTAAAAGGAATCCAACCTTATAGCTTATATCTGCTATACTTAGGAATGAACGCATTCTAACTGAATGCCACTATGTTCATATTACAGATTCCCCAACTTCACTCGTGGCTTCATTTTAGCATTTAATTCAATTCCCAATCTCATTCGGGCCATGAAATTATCAAATAAGCACATTACATATGTGAAAACATGAATCATTTTTTACCCCGACCGGGACTCGAACCTAGGACTTATGATTACTAAGTCAAGGCGCTACCACTACACCACAGAAGGTTAAAAGGAATCCAACCTTATAGCTTATATCTGCTATACTTAGGAATGAACGCATTCTAACTGAATGCCACTATGTTCATATTACAGATTCCCCAACTTCACTCGTGGCTTCATTTTAGCATTTAATTCAATTCCCAATCTCATTCGGGCCATGAAATTATCAAATAAGCACATTACATATGTGAAAACATGAATCATTTTTTACCCCGACCGGGACTCGAACCTAGGACTTATGATTACTAAGTCAAGGCGCTACCACTACACCACAGAAGGTTAAAAGGAATCCAACCTTATAGCTTATATCTGCTATACTTAGGAATGAACGCATTCTAACTGAATGCCACTATGTTCATATTACAGATTCCCCAACCTCACTCGTGGCTTCATTTTAGCATTTAATTCAATTCCCAATCTCATTCGGGCCATGAAATTATCAAATAAGCACATTACATATGTGAAAACATGAATCATTTTTTACCCCGACCGGGACTCGAACCTAGGACTTATGATTACTAAGTCAAGGCGCTACCACTACACCACAGAAGGTTAAAAGGAATCCAACCTTATAGCTTATATCTGCTATACTTAGGAATGAATGCATTCTAACTGAATGCCACTATGTTCATATTACAGATTCCCCAACTTCACTCGTGGCTTCATTTTAGCATTTAATTCAATTCCCAATCTCATTCGGGCCATGAAATTATCAAATAAGCACATTACATATGTGAAAACATGAATCATTTTTTACCCCGACCGGGACTCGAACCTAGGACTTATGATTACTAAGTCAAGGCGCTACCACTACACCACAGAAGGTTAAAAGGAATCCAACCTTATAGCTTATATCTGCTATACTTAGGAATGAACGCATTCTAACTGAATGCCACTATGTTCATATTACAGATTCCCCAACCTCACTCGTGGCTTCATTTTAGCATTTAATTCAATTCCCAATCTCATTCGGGCCATGAAATTATCAAATAAGCACATTACATATGTGAAAACATGAATCATTTTTTACCCCGACCGGGACTCGAACCTAGGACTTATGATTACTAAGTCAAGGCGCTACCACTACACCACAGAAGGTTAAAAGGAATCCAACCTTATAGCTTATATCTGCTATACTTAGGAATGAACGCATTCTAACTGAATGCCACTATGTTCATATTACAGATTCCCCAACTTCACTCGTGGCTTCATTTTAGCATTTAATTCAATTCCCAATCTCATTCGGGCCATGAAATTATCAAATAAGCACATTACATATGTGAAAACATGAATCATTTTTTACCCCGACCGGGACTCGAACCTAGGACTTATGATTACTAAGTCAAGGCGCTACCACTACACCACAGAAGGTTAAAAGGAATCCAACCTTATAGCTTATATCTGCTATACTTAGGAATGAACGCATTCTAACTGAATGCCACTATGTTCATATTACAGATTCCCCAACTTCACTCGTGGCTTCATTTTAGCATTTAATTCAATTCCCAATCTCATTCGGGCCATGAAATTATCAAATAAGCACATTACATATGTGAAAACATGAATCATTTTTTACCCCGACCGGGACTCGAACCTAGGACTTATGATTACTAAGTCAAGGCGCTACCACTACACCACAGAAGGTTAAAAGGAATCCAACCTTATAGCTTATATCTGCTATACTTAGGAATGAACGCATTCTAACTGAATGCCACTATGTTCATATTACAGATTCCCCAACCTCACTCGTGGCTTCATTTTAGCATTTAATTCAATTCCCAATCTCATTCGGGCCATGAAATTATCAAATAAGCACATTACATATGTGAAAACATGAATCATTTTTTACCCCGACCGGGACTCGAACCTAGGACTTATGATTACTAAGTCAAGGCGCTACCACTACACCACAGAAGGTTAAAAGGAATCCAACCTTATAGCTTATATCTGCTATACTTAGGAATGAACGCATTCTAACTGAATGCCACTATGTTCATGTTACAGATTCCCCAACTTCACTCGTGGCTTCATTTTAGCATTTAATTCAATTCCCAATCTCATTCGGGCCATGAAATTATCAAATAAGCACATTACATATGTGAAAACATGAATCATTTTTTACCCCGACCGGGACTCGAACCTAGGACTTATGATTACTAAGTCAAGGCGCTACCACTACACCACAGAAGGTTAAAAGGAATCCAACCTTATAGCTTATATCTGCTATACTTAGGAATGAACGCATTCTAACTGAATGCCACTATGTTCATATTACAGATTCCCCAACCTCACTCGTGGCTTCATTTTAGCATTTAATTCAATTCCCAATCTCATTCGGGCCATGAAATTATCAAATAAGCACATTACATATGTGAAAACATGAATCATTTTTTACCCCGACCGGGACTCGAACCTAGGACTTATGATTACTAAGTCAAGGCGCTACCACTACACCACAGAAGGTTAAAAGGAATCCAACCTTATAGCTTATATCTGCTATACTTAGGAATGAACGCATTCTAACTGAATGCCACTATGTTCATATTACAGATTCCCCAACCTCACTCGTGGCTTCATTTTAGCATTTAATTCAATTCCCAATCTCATTCGGGCCATGAAATTATCAAATAAGCACATTACATATGTGAAAACATGAATCATTTTTTACCCCGACCGGGACTCGAACCTAGGACTTATGATTACTAAGTCAAGGCGCTACCACTACACCACAGAAGGTTAAAAGGAATCCAACCTTATAGCTTATATCTGCTATACTTAGGAATGAACGCATTCTAACTGAATGCCACTATGTTCATATTACAGATTCCCCAACTTCACTCGTGGCTTCATTTTAGCATTTAATTCAATTCCCAATCTCATTCGGGCCATGAAATTATCAAATAAGCACATTACATATGTGAAAACATGAATCATTTTTTACCCCGACCGGGACTCGAACCTAGGACTTATGATTACTACAGTCAAGGCGGCTACCACTACACCACAGAAGGTTAAAAGAGAATCCAACCTTATAGCTTATATCTGCTATACTTAGGAATGAACGCATTCTAACTGAATGCCACTATGTTCATATTACAGATTCCCCAACTTCACTCGTGGCTTCATTTTAGCATTTAATTCAATTCCCAATCTCATTCGGGCCATGAAATTATCAAATAAGCACATTACATATGTGAAAACATGAATCATTTTTTACCCCGACCGGGACTCGAACCTAGGACTTATGATTACTAAGTCAAGGCGCTACCACTACACCACAGAAGGTTAAAAGGAATCCAACCTTATAGCTTATATCTGCTATACTTAGGAATGAACGCATTCTAACTGAATGCCACTATGTTCATATTACAGATTCCCCAACCTCACTCGTGGCTTCATTTTAGCATTTAATTCAATTCCCAATCTCATTCGGGCCATGAAATTATCAAATAAGCACATTACATATGTGAAAACATGAATCATTTTTTACCCCGACCGGGACTCGAACCTAGGACTTATGATTACTAAGTCAAGGCGCTACCACTACACCACAGAAGGTTAAAAGGAATCCAACCTTATAGCTTATATCTGCTATACTTAGGAATGAACGCATTCTAACTGAATGCCACTATGTTCATGTTACAGATTCCCCAACTTCACTCGTGGCTTCATTTTAGCATTTAATTCAATTCCCAATCTCATTCGGGCCATGAAATTATCAAATAAGCACATTACATATGTGAAAACATGAATCATTTTTTACCCCGACCGGGACTCGAACCTAGGACTTATGATTACTAAGTCAAGGCGCTACCACTACACCACAGAAGGTTAAAAGGAATCCAACCTTATAGCTTATATCTGCTATACTTAGGAATGAACGCATTCTAACTGAATGCCACTATGTTCATATTACAGATTCCCCAACTTCACTCGTGAATTCATTTTAGCATTTAATTCAATTCCCAATCTCATTCGGGCCATGAAATTATCAAATAAGCACATTGCATATGTGAAAACATGAATCATTTTTTACCCCGACCGGGACTCGAACCTAGGACTTATGATTACTAAGTCAAGGCGCTACCACTACACCAAAAAAAGGTTAAAAGGAATCCAACCTTATAGCTTATATCTGCTATACTTAGGAATGAACGCATTCTAACTGAATGCCACTATGTTCATATTACAGATTCCCCAACCTCACTCGTGGCTTCATTTTAGCATTTAATTCAATTCCCAATCTCATTCGGGCCATGAAATTATCAAATAAGCACATTACATATGTGAAAACATGAATCATTTTTTACCCCGACCGGGACTCGAACCTAGGACTTATGATTACTAAGTCAAGGCGCTACCACTACACCACAGAAGGTTAAAAGGAATCCAACCTTATAGCTTATATCTGCTATACTTAGGAATGAACGCATTCTAACTGAATGCCACTATGTTCATATTACAGATTCCCCAACCTCACTCGTGGCTTCATTTTAGCAGTTAATTCAATTCCCAATCTCATTCGGGCCATGAAATTATCAAATAAGCACATTACATATGTGAAAACATGAATCATTTTTTACCCCGACCGGGACTCGAACCTAGGACTTATGATTACTAAGTCAAGGCGCTACCACTACACCACAGAAGGTTAAAAGGAATCCAACCTTATAGCTTATATCTGCTATACTTAGGAATGAACGTATTCTAACTGAATGCCACTATGTTCATATTACGGATTCCCCAACTTCACTCGTGGCTTCATTTTAGCATTTAATTCAATTCCCAATCTCATTCGGGCCATGAAATTATCAAATAAGCACATTACATATGTGAAAACATGAATCATTTTTTACCCCGACCGGGACTCGAACCTAGGATTTATGATTACTAAGTCAAGGCGCTACCACTACACAGAAGGTTAAAAGGAATCCAACCTTATAGCTTATATCTGCTATACTTAGGAATGAACGCATTCTAACTGAATGCCACTATGTTCATATTACAGATTCCCCAACTTCACTCGTGGCTTCATTTTAGCATTTAATTCAATTCCCAATCTCATTCGGGCCATGAAATTATCAAATAAGCACATTACATATGTGAAAACATGAATCATTTTTTACCCCGACCGGGACTCGAACCTAGGACTTATGATTACTAAGTCAAGGCGCTACCACTACACCACAGAAGGTTAAAAGGAATCCAACCTTATAGCTTATATCTGCTATACTTAGGAATGAACGCATTCTAACTGAATGCCACTATGTTCATATTACAGATTCCCCAACCTCACTCGTGGCTTCATTTTAGCATTTAATTCAATTCCCAATCTCATTCGGGCCATGAAATTATCAAATAAGCACATTACATATGTGAAAACATGAATCATTTTTTACCTCGACCGGGACTCGAACCTAGGACTTATGATTACTAAGTCAAGGCGCTACCACTAAACCACAGAAGGTTAAAAGGGATCCAACCTTATAGCTTATATCTGCTATACTTAGGAATGAATGCATTCTAACTGAATGCCACTATGTTCATATTACAGATTCCCCAACTTCACTCGTGGCTTCATTTTAGCATTTAATTCAATTCCCAATCTCATTCGGGCCATGAAATTATCAAATAAGCACATTACATATGTGAAAACATGAATCATTTTTTACCCCGACCGGGACTCGAACCTAGGATTTATGATTACTAAGTCAAGGCGCTACCACTACACCACAGAATAATAATAATAATAATAATAATAAATCTTTATTTCCATTTCAATACAATGGGTATTCGTCAGCCAGGGCAAGCCCCAACCCCCCACTGTGGTGTCCAACCACAGCAGTTCCTGCCAGTAAACAGCTTAAACTCTCGGGCTTGGACGGGAACCGATCTTTCGACCTCGTGAATGCGAAGCCAGCGCGTTACCACTGTACTAGCCAGCAGGAATCCAACCTTATAGCTTATATCTGCTATACTTAGGAATGAACGCATTCTAACTGAATGCCACTATGTTCATATTACAGATTCCCCAACTTCACTCGTGGCTTCATTTTAGCATTTAATTCAATTCCCAATCTCATTCGGGCCATGAAATTATCAAATAAGCACATTACATATATGAAAACATGAATCATTTTTTACCCCGACCGGGACTCGAACCTAGGACTTATGATTACTAAGTCAAGGCGCTACCACTACACCACAGAAGGTTAAAAGGAATCCAACCTTATAGCTTATATCTGCTATACTTAGGAATGAACGCATTCTAACTGAATGCCACTATGTTCATATTACAGATTCCCCAACCTCACTCGTGGCTTCATTTTAGCATTTAATTCAATTCCCAATCTCATTCGGGCCATGAAATTATCAAATAAGCACATTACATATGTGAAAACATGAATCATTTTTTACCCCGACCGGGACTCGAACCTAGGACTTATGATTACTAAGTCAAGGCGCTACCACTACACCACAGAAGGTTAAAAGGAATCCAACCTTATAGCTTATATCTGCTATACTTAGGAATGAACGCATTCTAACTGAATGCCACTATGTTCATATTACAGATTCCCCAACCTCACTCGTGGCTTCATTTTAGCATTTAATTCAGTTCCCAATCTCATTCGGGCCATGAAATTATCAAATAAGCACATTACATATGTGAAAACATGAATCATTTTTTACCCCGACCGGGACTCGAACCTAGGACTTTTGATTACTAAGTCAAGGCGCTACCACTACACCACAGAAGGTTAAAAGGAATCCAACCGTATAGCTTATATCTGCTATACTTAGGAATGAACGCATTCTAACTGAATGCCACTGTGTTCATATTACAGATTCCCCAACCTCACTCGTGGCTTCAATTTAGCATTTAATTCAATTCCCAATCTCATTCGGGCCATATAAATTATCAAATAAACACATTACATATGTGAAAACATGAATCATTTTTTACCCTGTCCGGGACTCGAACCTAGGACTTTTGATTACTAAGTCAAGGCGCTACCACTACAACACAGAAGGTTAAAAGGAATCCAACCTTATAGCTTATATCTGCTATACTTAGGAATGGACGCATTCTAACTGAATGCCACTATGTTCATATTACAGATTCCCCAACCTCACTCGTGGCTTCATTTTATCATTTAATTCAATTCCCAATCTCATGGTGTAGTGGTAGCGCCTTGACTTAGTAATCATAAGTCCTAGGTTCGAGTCCCAGTCGGGGTAGAAATTGATTCATGTTTTCACATATGTAATGTGCTTATTTGATAATTTCATGGCCCGAATGAGATTGGGATTTGAATTAAATGCTAAAATGAAGCCACGAGTGAGGTTGGGGAATCTGTAATATGAACACAGTGGCATTCAGTTAGAATGCGTTCATTTCTAAGTATAGCAGATATAAGCTATAAGGTTGGGTTCCTTTTAACCTTCTGTGGTGTAGTGGTATCGCCTTGACTTAGTAATCAAAAGTCCTAGGTTCGAGTCCCAGTCGGGGTAAAAAATGATTCATGTTTTCACATATGTAATGTGCTTATTTGATAATTTCATGGCCCGAATGAGATTGGGATTTGAAGTAAATGCTAAAATGAAGCCACGAATGAGGTTGGGGAATCTGTAATATGAACATAGTGGCATTCAGTTAGAATGAGTTCATTCCTAAGTATAGCAGATATAAGCTATAAGATTGGGTTGCTTTTAACCTTCTGTGGTGTAGTGGTAGCGCCTTGACTTAGTAATCAAAAGTCCTAGGTTCGAGTTCCGGTCGGGGTAAAAAATGATTCATATATATATATATATATATATATATATATATATATATATATATATATATATATATATATATATATATATATATATATATATATATATATATATATATATATATATATATATATATATATATATATGTATATATATATATATATATGTATATATATATATATATATATATATATATATATATATATATATATATATATGTATATATATATATATATATATATATATATATATATATATATATATATATATATATATATATATATATATATATATATATATATATATATATATATATATATATATATATATATATATATATATATATATATATATATATATATATATATATATATATATAAATATATATAAGTTGATGCAAAACTAAATAAATCCAAAAAATATCTGCTCCTAAAGCAATTTAGTCTTGAATATAATATTGGAGGGTTGAGTTCTTACCTACATAGCCTATTGTTCAGTGATATGGAGCAGCTGCAGTAAAAAAAATTCAATATTTAGCTATCATATCGCTGTTGTTAGCTGTAAAAAAGTTTCACAGGGCAACGCTATTATTTGGGAAGCAAGAATGGATTGGGGTAGAAGACCAAAGTAAATATTATACAAATAAGATTTAAATTTATTCTGTTATTAGAACTCAGAAAACTTGCTTGTCAATACGACGCTTTAAACACTGTGTTGTCCAAGCGGTACAAGTAGTGCCCATATAAGCTTGTCATTGTAGGTAGCCCAAAAAAAGAAAACAATAACCATCACCAAATCTTTAAATTATTAAACAATCAATCTTTAATTAATTAAGTATGACTTTAGATTATCAAACAATCAACTATTGATTAATTAACTATAGCACTCTTAGTATGAATAATAGCTTTAAAATGATTATACCTGTGTTAAACACGTTATATACATCAGTGATATTCAACTTGGGTGCATGTTGGACTCCAGGGTGCATGAATTTTTTCAAAGGGTACCTGAAAATAATGGGATACATGGAGGGTACATGACATTGCCAGTGTGTATGAGAGTGCACAGTACGATATGGTGTATTAAGAAGAAAACTGTAAGTGTCAAGTAAGAAATTAAATCAAATATAGGTTAAAGTATTACAGATTTATGCATTGCATTAGTATATTAAACTTATAACCTATAAAAGATATAATATCACCTATATTTGGGGTAGCCTAACTCTGTTAAAGCTGCAGTGGCTGACAAGACCAAAATCAAAATCAGGGGACGCTAGCATTATTACAGGAAAAGCAGCCATTCCCCCCAAATAAGCCGATACTGCCCCAAAGTGCGAGGAAAAGTATGAGGAATTTAATATATGTACTTTTCACGAAAAGTTTGTGGCAAAGTGTTGAACAGATTTCTAACACTAAGAGAAGAAGTGTGATTACCTAATTGTGATTACCTAATTGTGTTTACGGGAAAGAGCCCAAAGCTCGTATCTTCCCGTCTCCTGATCGGTTCCATTTTTAGACTTTCTGAGTGAAGAAGAAGACGAAAGGGCTGTCAAGCTCCAGGACAACTACTGGCTTGCCAGATTATCATACATGGCTTCTATCTTTGAGAAGCTGAATCATTTAAAGCTATCCCTTCAAGGCTTTGGTGGGGATTTTTTGATGTCGCTGGCAGAATTGAAGCTTTCAAGTTAAAGATTGGGTTATGGAAAAGAAAAGTTGAAACTAAGGACTTCGGTAATTTCTCCTCCCTTGATCAGTTCTTGAAAGAGTGCAACTGGGAAGTGCTATCTCCTTCAATAGAAGAAAGTATTGAGGATTACGTAATTTTTAATCTGAACAGTCTGGAGAAGGAGTTTGGTGTATATCCCCAATCAAGAGGCAAGAGCACTCAAAGAATGTATGTGCATTGTGAACCCCTTTGTCCCAGCTAATACCAGATCAGCCAATATGAAATCACTAACACCTACTTTGCTAGAACTGTCCACTGATTTTGCACAGAAGTCATCATTTCATGCATTCTCCTACTATGGAGATTTCTGGTGCTAACTTTTGAGAATTCCAGACTATCAAGAAGTTGCACAAATGGCCATGACTTAACTAGTATGGATGCCAAAAACATATCTGGCAGAAAAAGGGTCTCTAATCTGGTGGATATTAAAACAAAAGAGCGAAACCAGTTACAAGATGTGGATTCTCTGCTGGGGGGGGGGGGGCACTGGAAAGTGAAATAAAATCTCGCTTTGAAAAGAGTGTTGGAACAATGCAGCAGCAACCCAGTCACTAAAAATAAAACCTTTTTACTTTGCTATTTTATAACGCGTATGCTATGTGATATTCCATTTGTAATTTTATTTTTAAACCATTTGAAAAAGCACATGATATGTACATTTAAAAGTAGAAAAACAAAATGTATGCACAACTATTTTATATTAATATGCATTTAGCACCTAAATCACAATTATTTAGGACCAAGTAGCTATTTTCTATGTTTAAAATAGACTCCTAATACTTAAGACGTGATCTTTTGAGCTAGGGTACATGAAGTTCTCAATAACTCCTGGAAGGTTGCTTGAACTTAGAAAAGGTTGAAGTCACTGATATACATCATCATTCTATTATCGCTCATCGTCATTATTTACATCTCATTACATCTCTTCTTTCAAGTTATCACAAGTCTGTCTGTTGTCTTCTGACTCTATGAGATCTTCTAAGTTGCACTGTCGATTTGGGTCTTTGCACTAGAGCTAGAATAGCACCTTGGTCTTCTGGTGTTTCCACTGCAACTTCTGTGGTAGGATCTTCCTTAGAGATCGTGATATCTTGGCTCGGCGATACACTGAACAATTCACTTTTACGTTATAGAATTTGTCACCCATTTGTTCTTCACATACTCCTTTGTGCCAAGTGCAGTAATGCGGGTCTCTCACTCTAATTACAAACCCTTTTGAGAAATTAGGTAGAGGTTTGCTATGCTTATCATAATAGCATTTTTGCTTTGCCCTCATAATCTCTAACCTCCTCTTTTCCAAGCTTGTATCATATATAGGCTTGAACATGCTATTTATTACTGGTAACATCGTACGACATCTTCTACTGAAAAGTCTTTGCGCTGACGACAGGCCTATGCCTTCTGCCGGTGTATTTCTCCAATCCAGTAGTATTTCTAAATCTGTAATCTCATCCTCTAAGCTTTCTTGAGCAACTGTTTTGCCGTCTTCCATTTCTCTGCACATAATATGGCGAGCTTGTCACATGTCTGATATCCCATTTTGAACAAAACTCTTGAAATTTTGCTGAAGTGAATTGCCTTCCATTGTCTGATGCTATTTCTTCTGGTATTCCATGCCTTGCAAACCATTCCTTTAAAAGTTTGACCACTGCTTAGTGTCTCATTAAAGGCAGTCTACTAACTTCTATGAATCCAAAAGAACAGTCGACACACACAAGTAGTGTTCGGCCTGACAACTCACATATATCTACGCCAACTATTTGCCATGGTGTATCACCTGTCTCATGTTGCTTTAGCGGTTCCTTCTGTTGTTTTGCACTTTGTTTCAGACAGCCTTCGCAACTTGCTATGTACTCTTTTGTGTCTGTAGACATTCGAGGCCAAAATACTGTTTCTCTCAGTCTTCTCAATGTGGCATCTTTTCCATGGTCTAAAGCTGTAGAATTGCATCAGTCTCTCGTCTACAAGAGATTTGTGCTCTTGCTATACATCAATGACTTGATTTTTCAGCGTTTACAGTATGCTGTCTTGAGCCAGACTAGCTTGTATTCTCTTCAATCTCTCTGGACTCACAACTAGAGCCTTTGTAAGTGTCACATCTTCCAGGCTCATCACTGACTTCTAACATTCATCGCTTAGATATGCTCCTGACAACATGTCAGCTAGGTACATTTCCTTGCCCCTCTGGTACTCAAGTTTGATTGACTAATTCTGCAGCCACAACATCATGAGCTTCTTGAATATTGTTTCAGGCAGCTTGTGGTCAGTCTCCACAGTGACTATCTCCCTGTCATACACATAGCCATAGAACTTCTTACAAGCGAACACCATAGCCAGCATCTCCTTCTCAATCTGAGAATATCTTGTCTCTGCAGAAGTCATTGCTCTTGAAGAATGCACTATTGGTTAGCCCTTTTGGAGTAAAACTGCTTCGAGCCCATCTTTGGATGCATCAGCTTTGATTGATATTTCCTCCTTTGGCTCATAGTATCACAAAACTGAAGCTTCTGATACCAGTTGCTTGAGCTTTCTCAATGCTTTCTCGTTGCATTCCATCAAGCAGAAATGTGTGCCCTTCATTACTAAATCTCTTAATTGCTTTGACACTTCCGACAACTTGGGCAAGAACTTCTCTAAGTGGCTGGTCATGCTTACAAACTGCCTCACAGTTTCTGCATCTCTTGGTGTTGGCATTTCTCTTATCACCTTCAGCTTCTCGGGCTCTGTATTAACGTCGTCACCAGTAAGTCTGTGACCATGTATTGCACTTCTATTGCTCTGAATGTCCTTTTGGTTTTACTGAGGGTCACATTCTTCTCTTTGCACCATTCCATTAGAGCTGTCAGCTTCGCATCATGATCAGCTATCACTTCGTCATCTGTCTGCCCGTATCCTACTATTAGGAAAGCATCATGAATCACTTGAACTCCGCATAGCCCTTTTGCAAACTGGTGCATCCTGCACTTAAACACCTCAGTGCACTTGAAATTCCGAATGGCATCCTCAACCATTTGTTTCTTCTGAATGGAGTATTAAACGTGGTCAGCTTGCATGACTCTTTGTCAAGTACCACATGCCAGAATCCTTTCTTGGCATCCACCTTCGTGAACACTTGTGCTACCACTAACTGAGTCGCTACATCTTCGACTGTTGAAATAGGATAAATATCCCTTTGGATTGTTTTATTCAAATCTGATGGATATAGTCTATTCTCAGATTGCTGTCTCTTTTTGCCACTATCACAATGGATAACGCCCAATCTGTTGGCTCGTTCACTGGTTCAATGATTTCCAGTCCTTTCATCTGCAAATGATACTTCAACGTACTCCTTAGAGGTACCGGCACCTTATGAGGCGTGTGTTGGATCGGTTCAACGGCTGAGTCCAGTCTTATCTTTTACGCCCCTCTAGTTTGCCCGCATTTTCACTGAAGACTTCCAGATATCTCTTGAACAGATCCTCCATCGTAGCTATCTTAGGCACAACTTTGGTGGCGAACACTGCTTGCAAGCCCACGTCAGTCTTGAACATTGCATCGTTGTCCATTTGCTTGATGAGAATCAGGCATACACTGACTCTTCTTCCCAGTGTATAGCAGCATTCAATTAGTCTCCTTGGATGATGTGCACTTTAATCCTTCAGCTATCATCTTTCCTCCACACTTAGAATAGCTGTTCTTAATGGCGATCATTTGACATTTCCATGCGCCACTAAAGGCTCACTTCAAAGAGGCAAAATGCATATCCTAAATCAAATACAAAAATGAATAGACATATGACTCTCCATGAACGTTATAAAGTAGAAAAGAAACCTGTCCGATACCTCAATGATATAAATTAAAAAACTTAAAAAAAAACAATTTAATGACTCTAGACATGATACAGCGGCAACATGGTAAGTGAAAAGAAGCAGGATACCATATGGAAAGACCACCTCAAAATGTTATGAAAATATTACAGAGTTGATAGCCAAAGCGGAAAACTTTAATAACTATTTTGCTGTTGTTGGCAAAAATACATATGAGGAAAAGCAAGAAAATATCAACTCAGTGAATATGAGTAATTACTTAAATGACATTTTTTTCCAATACAAACATAAGAAATTTCTTCATGATCAATCCTCTCGATTGTGCTACCGTAATTCATACCATAAAGAGCCTAAGAAACTCTGGCTCTTATGGTCCAGATGTTTTACTATTTCAGTTCGTCAAAGATGCTCTACCCATTATTGTATCTTATATTCTAGCTATCATAAACACTTCCATTTTTACTTAAGGTTTTCTGACACCTGGAAAAAATCCTATGTAATACCTCTGCATAAAAGGGGAGACAGAGAAGATGTGACAAACTATCGTCCCATTTCCATGCTACCCATTTTCCCTAAAATATTAGAAAAAACTTGTTACATTCCAACTAATGTCATATCTAGAGACATGCAGACTATTAGCTATATATCAACATGGTTTCGGACCAAAACTCTCGACGGAAACTACACTGCTCAATGTTATTAATAGAATTTGCAATAATATAGCTAAGAAAAAATCTCTGTTTGCAATATTAGACTTATCAAAAGCCTTCGACAGAGTAAACCATGACATTCTCATTAATAAATTTACTAAATTAAATATTGACCATACCTGGTTTAGAGAGTATCTATCTGATTAAAGACAGTCTATCCATCTTAACAGTGTAATCTCTACTCCAAAAAATGCATCATTTGGTGTTCCACTGGGATCAGACCTTGATCCTATCCTCTTCTCCATTTATATAAATGATCTATCTTATATCATTTCTGACTGTCTATTTGTACAATATGCATATGATACTCAGCTACTCCTTAGTGGTGATATTAATAATCTCCCAGAGCTAACCTTAAGAGCACAAAACACCCTGTCAAAATTTAAAACCTATTTTCAAGAAATTAGGCTGTTACTTAGCGAAGGTAAAACACAATGCATGTTTATTGGTTCAAGGAAACTTATAGCACAAATTCCAAAAAACACAACAATTAATGTTTTGCAGCAATATTATTACTCCTAGCAAAACTGTATTAAATCTAGGAATTCACTCTGATAACTACATGTTGTTTGATTCCCATATAGATAAAGTAAGCAAAGAGGTTCCAGGAACACTAATGTACTTATCAAGTATAAAAGACAATTTTGAGAATACTACTCGAATAACGGTTCTTGAATCTTTAGCTCTAAGTCACATTAATTATTGCACAGCTGTATGGGTAGCTACCAATAAGACTCAGATGAAAAAAATACAAAAGTTTATTAATATTGCAGCTTGAGTTGTCCTGGGAGGAATAAGAAAATATGACCGCATCTCACCAGCTCTCAAAAAAATTGGGTCGATACGAGCAGAAGACAAGGTCACCTATGCTATTTACATTTTAGTATGCACAATTTTGAACCATCATTATCCTAACTGGCTATTTACTTTAAAAACAGTCAAGGATAAAAGGGGAACCAACACAAGACAGTTATGTGCTCTTTATTCAGTGAACAAACACAGAAGCAGGTTGAAATATGATCACTATTATAAGGGCAACACTCAGGAAAAATATTACTGAACATCTTAAATATTCATCCTCCCTTCACTGCTTTCAAAGGCAAGCTACATAGTTTTCTTTTGGACAAATAGTATTGCTCACACACTAATCAAACTTAATGATTTAATGCAATTTCCCTTAACACTAACTACTCTATATGAAAATATATATAACCTTCTTTGATTTCTAAGTAAAGAACTAATTATTCTCATTGTAAGGAATACAAATATGGTGATGATGCCGATGATAACGATCCTGTATCGAGTATTACTATTACTTTCTTATTATTAACATTAAATTGTTAAAATTTTTATTACAGTATGATAAGTGGTATTATAATCTTATACCTATCTGTTAACTCAAGGTAATCTTCATTTTCTAGGAATGCTATATGTATTACCCTCTTATTTATTAGTTCAATTGCATGTCTACTTATAAGTGTACTCTTAGTTTTGTACAAGATTAGCCATTGCAAAATAGAAATATATGTTTGTTTGTTTGCTTGTGTGTTGAGTGGTCTTCCAATTGAATGCTATGAACTTTCGCCTTGCATGCTCATGCGTAATGGCTCTTTCTTTCACATTTCTTGCACATCTATCCATAAGCCGGACACATCCTTGGCTCGTGCTTTCCATAGCAGTACTTTCGTCTCGTGCCTTTCTCATGCCCTCCCTGGTCTCTTTCAACTCTTAAATTTCTCAAGCTCTCCTCTTCTATATTCAGATCCTCTGCTTCATTTCTTCCCTCACAGACAATAGATTGAGATACCTTAG
>JAXCGZ010020092.1:0-7500 GCA_037179515.1 Halocaridina rubra
CACCTTTTTGTCACAGTTAGTTCACGTTCGAATGAACGTGGCCACAGACATGTTGAAGCTGGGGGATGAGGACTAACTCCCCGTGGTGGTAAAGTGTGACTCGCGCACTCTGCCACTGAGCCACCGCTGTCCCCTGGTGAATGACATTAAGGCCCAATTTCTTAAACAGTGTAAACCTAGGATACCATATTGTAAGTTAGCTAGACACACAAATGGATTTCATAAACGCATCTGACGCGGGTCTGTGTATGGCTAGGATCCCGTACGGGAATCCTAGCCATATACAGAACCGCGTCAGATGCGTTTATGAAATCCATTTGTGTGTTTCTAGCTAACTTACAATGTGGTATCCTAGGTTTACACGGTTTAAGAAATCGGGCCTAAAACAGCCATACTGGAAATAAGTAGAGATTTATGACTAACACCAACAAAGAAGAGAACGAGAAATAAACAAAGTCATTTATGAAGTTAAAGAGGAATTTTCATTTTAATAAAAGCAACAACAAAATAGGTGGAAGTGACTTAACACGATTGCTGTATTTTCGAGATAAAGAGTTGTAATGAATACAACAAAAGCAAATACTACTACTACTACTACTACTACTACTACTACTACTACTACTACTACTACAACAACTACTACTACTTCTACTGCATATCCGAAGTAAAAAGTATCAGTGAATGCACCACGGTATAAGATGAGGCACGTGCAACTATTTTGTATGTAATGAATTCAACAACAACAAAGAATATGAGGAGACTGAAACAACTACTCTGAGTTTCATGCAAATGGTTTAGATGAAAACAACAGCAACAACAACCAAGAAGATGAAAGTGAAACACCCACTGTA
Organism: Halocaridina rubra; assembly: GCA_037179515.1. Classification (NCBI taxonomy): domain Eukaryota; kingdom Metazoa; phylum Arthropoda; class Malacostraca; order Decapoda; family Atyidae; genus Halocaridina; species Halocaridina rubra. The sequence continues at coordinate 852 of JAXCGZ010020092.1, forward strand.
TTTCCAAAGTCAAAAGTTTAAATGAATGCAACAAAGACCAAACTCTTCTTGCGAGCTTTTAATTCCTTCTTTGATAAAAATATTTTTTTTTGGCACTTGTTAATTGAATACTGATATTTTTTTTTATTTTTTTATTAAATACTTAGATTTTTTCTTTTACATTTGTTAATTGAATATTGAGAAAACTAATTTTCCTTCGTTAATTGAAAGTTATGCAAATTTCCTTTTTTCGATTTATTGATCTCTGAAACTTAAACAATATTTTGGATTCATATCAATATAGGCATCTGGTGTCAGTTTTATATGTTTAATCTAGAATTGAGGTGAAAGGCAAGTTTACCTAACCTAACTCGGGTTAGGTTAGATTACCTTCTGCCTCAATCCCACATTAACATCTAAAAATGACATCCATCGGCTACCTATTCCTCGAGTGATACCAAAATGTTTTCTCTTTCCTTTAAATGCATGACAGAAAAATAATCATGTGTGTATATTGAGAGTTGGGAAAACTTTCTAAAAGCTTTCCTAAGGTTTTCGTTAATATCAATGTAAATAACTGTAGGATTCTCATTTTACCAAGCTAATTGAATCTCTCCTTTCCTTAATTCATAAATTAAATATTTTTAGAGACAGTTTCTTAGTCTACTCCAGCTCTTAAAATATGTATTTTGGCCTTCATTGGATGTATGATGAAAATGTCTGTTTGCCTTCGATAGTATTTGGATATTAAGCAAAGTTTTATTCTTTTCTATCGAGTCTTTATTCCTAATTCTTAAATGATTAAGGAAATCTTCACTTTCTTCATTTTTTTTTTTAAGAATGATATTATTACCAATGTTTATATTAATCATAATTATTTATTATTTATTGGAAAATTATTCTTTATCTTCGTTAAATGATTGCTGACTTGGTTATCACCGTCTCTTTTTCTTCGGTATGTAAATGCTAAAATTGTGTTTGTTTTTTTTTATTATATTTTGAGAATGTATTCACAATTATCATTGATGTGACTTGCCCTTTTCTGTGTCACTCTTAATCCCCATTCGCATGGGGGTGGACACAGACAGGGGAGCCCGGGAATGAAGGCTGTATGGCCTTCCTAATGCTCTGCGGTGGGGTCAAACACGGATTTTTTACTTCCTGAGTTGAGTGTTCTAACCACTCGTTTTCGCTGTCCTGTTAAAAATAAAAATTATCTTCGGCAAATGATTGCTGAAAAACTTGCATTTGGTTTCGTTACTGGTATATGAAAAGGTTCTCATACCACGTTGATTGTGCCGCTTTTCGTCCGATCAGCGAGGCTAAGCAACGTTGGGTCTGGTTAGTACTTGGATGGGTGTACACCAGAGAACGCCAGATGCTTTTGGCATATATATATAAGGGGACCGCGAGGCTGCGTTAGGAAGGACATCCTGCTTTAATTCCCCAGCTTCAAACTGTCTGTGCCCAACCCCGTATGGGGACTCATTGTGACAGATAAAACGTAATAAAAAAAAATATCACTGACGTTAAATTGAAAACTTTTTTCTTTAAATGAAAACTGAAAACTTTCGTTTATTTCTGTAATTTGTGTTTTTGCGAGTGGTTTCATTCCCTTCCATAATTTCCAAGGAATTCTTCACCCACGGTAAATAGACTGTCATCGAGAATTTGAGAACATTGTCAATAGAGATCATTAATTTCAAATGACTCTTTGATTTCATTAAATGAACAGTGAAAAGTTTGGTTTGTCCGTTTTTTTTTTCATTATAATCTCTATTTTAAAATTATTCTTTACCTTTACTGAAAAGTCTCGTTGGCCTTCATTTAGTTCTATTTGAAAATGGTTTAATTACCATCATTAAAATTCTCTCTCTCTCTCTCTCGCTATATAATTCTGTTTGTGCATTCTGCGTTTCTCTGAGCTTTACTTTTGCATATAATGTACTCTGTGCTGCCATTCTGTGAGTTGTGTGTTAGTATGCAGCAATGTTTTATCAATATGTACACCTCCCTGTAAACCATGTTCAATTCTTGATTTTATATCCATTTGAAGCATTATTTGTATGAACTCATGTAATGTCTGACGCCTTGGCGCAATAAATTAATAAAATAAAATAAAAATAATCTCTCTCTCTCTCTCTCTCTCTCTCTCTCTCTCTCTCTCTCTCTCTCTCTCTCTCTCTCTCTCTCTCTCTCCTTAACAGAAAATGACTGTTTGTAGTATAAATTTGTCCATGTTAAGTATATTCTTTACTCTCTTTAATAGTAGTTTTCCTTTTCCCTTGTTATTTATTTATTTATTTATTTATTTATTTTCATTTCTTTATTCATCAATTTTGGGCATTTCGCCCCTTCCCGCAGGGGCGATGAATGATGGAAGATCCATAGAGATGATAGCAGATGCATTCTCCCCCCCCCCCGGTTTGGACAAGTCCCCCCCCCCCCCTTGCAGATGTAGCAAGTTACATGTTGTAGCCTTCCTTGTTCATGCCCGAGGGAGAGACTAATGAATCGTATTCGTTTTAGTCTCTTTTATATCTTCAATTTTATTTAATTCTTCAGTTTCTCATATTCTCCCCATTCCATACTTTAACATTGCCTGTGTGTATTTGTTTATCTTTCCTCTTTTATTTTGTTGTTGTTGCAGTTGTTTTTATTACTGGCATTGCTCGCATTTCCTCCATTCCATAGTGTCACAATGTCCTTTGTATTTGTGAATACGGATTTTTTTTTTTTTTTTACTGTTATGAAGGCTATATATTTTTTTTTTCTTCATTTTTTCTGTCTCTCGTATTCTCCCATTCTACATGTCGTCTCGTCTGTTTGGTTGTTTCTTTATTATTATTTCTTTAGCTGCGGGCTCGAAGCCTCGTTAGTCATATGTGTCACTCTCCGACTCGTGCGCTCTGCCACTGAGCTACCGTGGCCCCCATGGGTCGTTATGATATAATGATGCTACAATTTAAGCTTCCTACTTATTATATAAGTAAGTTTTGTATGTGTATTTGAAGCTTGAAACTGATTGCTTTTTGTTTTTATTAATTGCATTATTATTTTTTTATTTAAATGTTTGCTTATTGCTGCTTATTAATATAATTTGTATTGAAGTGTATATGTTTTTAATTCCCATATATATATATATATATATATATATATATATATATATATATATATATATATATATATATATATAAATGTAGGTGAGAGAAGAAAAAGAAGCTTAGAAATGTTCAAATATCGAAGCTGAATAATGCTTCACATTCTTAAATATTGAAGAATAAGAAAATTTGAGAGAGAGAGAGAGAGAGAGAGAGAGAGAGAGAGAGAGAGAGAGAGAGAGAGAGAGAGAGAGAGAGAGAGAGAGAGAGAGAGAAGGTTGATAATTTGGTGTTTGTGGATGTCACGTGGGACTATCACGGGACCCGAACCCCGATCAATTACTTCCACCATATGAACCTCCTCCTCCTCCTCTCCCTCCTCCATTTCTTTCTTCCTCCTCCTCCTCCATCTCTTCTTCCTTTCTTCGTCTCCTCTTTCTTTTCCATTTCGCCATCCCTTCCCTGTTTTTCTTCCTTCTTCTCTCCTTTCTTTCTTCCACCTATTTCTCCTTCTCCATTTTCGCCTTCCTTTCCCTCTTCCTCCATTTCTCATTCTTTTCTTCCTCTCCTCTTTCTCCTCCATTTCGCCTGCCTTACCCTCTTTCTCTTCTTCCATCTCACCTTTCCTTCTTCCACCCCTCTCCTCCTCCTCCGTTTGGCTTTCCCCCTATCCTCTTTCTCTCTATATTCTCCTCTTATTTCATCTCATCCCCTACCCCCCCTTTTTTATAGAAGATATTGGTTGGACACCATCTTGTTTATCGATACCAAGAAGTAGTGAAGGTTGTATTCCATAAGTGAATTCCATATGCATCTAGTAGTGAATTTGATGAAGCTGCTAAGTTCACGTGGTTTATCACACCATGAATATATTTTCCGGCTTGAGTTCAGGTTTATGAGTTTCATCATCATCGTCATTATTTATTACTTAAGGTGGGGTAGTATGTTATTGTGTGTGTTTGTTTGTTTGTTTTATCGCCTGTTGGAATTTACGGAAATAACCCTATGCAAGTGAATATCCGTCTCCTGGTCAGTTTTTTAATGTTCAGGTATTTATAATTTCGTCCCTTTGCGAATTGTTTTAGAGAGAGAGAGAGAGAGAGAGAGAGAGAGAGAGAGAGAGAGAGAGAGAGAGAGTAATTAATATAATAGAATACCCTATTGCACTAAAAATATTGGGTATTCTTGCTATAAATAAATAAATAAATAAATAAATATTATATATATATATATATATATATATATATATATATATATATATATATATATATAGAGAGAGAGAGAGAGAGAGAGAGAGAGAGAGAGAGACATATTGTGCGCGTGTATGAGTATGCGTGTGTGTAACAATAGATTTCATTTAATGGTATATCGTCATTGATTATTATTATTATTAATGTTATTATTATTATTATTATTATTATTATTATTATTATTATTATTATTATTATTATTATTAAGCCAAGCAACACGCCCAGCAGGAAAAACTCAAGTCAACGACTATAATCCAGATGGCGCCAGCTGGGGAAGCAACTTGGTAAGGAAATGGAAAAAAAAGAGAAGATATAAAATGGTATAACTCACGTATTCAATACTGGCATCATTTCAATATAATTAAAGAAGAAAGATTCAGCATTAAAATATGCTTTGTAACAATTTATATGTGCCTAGCTAAAATATCTGAAGATCCGTTGACTCAATAACATATTTATTCTTTTCCCAAGGTAGACTTACATAAAGAAATTCGAAATAAACGTAATTGTTATGTATACAGTATATGTAGTTTTATATATATATATATATATATATATATATATATATATATATATATATATATATGTGTGTGTGTGTGTGTGTGTGTGTGTGTGTGTGTGTGTGTGTGTGTGTGTGTGTGTGTGTGTGTGTGTATAAGCATTTATCCGTACAGCTTTAGCTTGTATGTCCAATGCCTGTTCAGTCGCTACTAAAATGTACCCTCAGTGTAAGAGTACATGGCATACCCCTGGCTTCTTCAACGTGTTATAGTAGCTGTACATGGGGACATAGGCATTCAGCCACTCTGTCATACACACAAATGCTCACACCACGTTATATATTAAGCAGTCTTTATAAGAAATATTAATTATTGCAGTAATTTCTTTCAGTCTTTAGTTTATTATATAATTGTAAATTATATTTTCATAGACTTTTGTCCTGATAAGCATGTACAAATCAATCATTCTTAGCGTATTATTTTTTCTTTTATTATACCAGTAAGTGTACGTGGGACATAAGCGCAAAGGCACTCCTTCTGACATACAAATCCTTAAGGGGGGTACAGACGATCATTATTACTTTCAGTAAAAATACTGACACTATTCTATTGGTGTGAACTACTACGTCCATATGATGGACACACCGACAGTAATAATGACAGTACAGGAATTACTGTCGGTAATATTGATCGTCTGTTTAGCCCTTTACTTTACATTATATATTTGACCTTTTTTCTTTATCAACTAATGATTACTGTTATGATTAAATTCGTTCTTTATATTAATAGAAATTATTTCAAAGGACGTTTCTATAGTCTTTTATAGAGACAGGTTTTAACCTATTAGTTAATATTAGTGTAAATAGAAATGACTGAAGAACTCTATCACTGCCACCAATAATGCAGGTATAGTTCGTAATAGTTGAGTATAGATATTCCATCATACAGTGGCCTCAGAATCTTTAGATCAATCTTAGAAGAGGCTCCTGATGTAGTCATTTTAAGTGCTTAAGCTTGGATTGAGTTTAGGTTAGGTTAACCTAACCTGACCCTTCCTAAAATGTAAATAACCTAGCCTAACCTAACATTACTTCACCTCAATTCCAGATTAAGCACCTTAAAACTACATCAGGTGCCTTTTCTGGGACTGAACCAAATCTTTTTTCTAGCAACATATTACACTTTAGGACTTGCATTTGCAGAATGTATATATTGCGTAACTCTGATGACATGAAATGCCCTTTGAGACTATTCATTGTTATACTCTTTTTGCCCACTCATTTATACGTCTTCATTGTAAGTCATATTATCAGTCTATATTCGTCTTTGACAATTTTCTGATATTTATTTAAATATTTGTTTTTCTATTATATTCATTATGTATTGAATTTTGTAATTGTCTTTATTTATTTATTTATTTACTGAATATTGTATTTGCTTATTTATTTATTTGTTTTTTATTTACTGCTGTATTATTGTTAAGACGTTTTGGGTTGGTGTTGTTACTCTTATCCAAGCCTTGAAGATATCTTTGGATCTCTTGAGTTGGCAGTGGTTAGCAAGCGATAGAGACTATGCTTGACCTCTTTTATTCTATTCCTAAGTACTTCTAGCATACTTACACTCTCTCTCTCTTCCTGTTTTCTTTATCTTCAGATATATCTTCTTCTCATCCTCTGAATTTCCTCTCACTTATCCATTTCTACTTCTTTTTAGTTATCTCTTCTTCTCATTCTTCAAATTTCTTGTATCATTTGAACTTCTCTATTGGTTGTTTCATTATTATTTCTAATTCTCTCTTCCTTTAATTCAACTTTCC
>JAXCGZ010020092.1:12500-15000 GCA_037179515.1 Halocaridina rubra
ATGGTACGTAAGTATCGCAACTGATTATTATTATTATTATATATATATATATATATATATATATATATATATATATATATATATATATATATATATATATATATATATATATATATATATATATATACTTACAAAGTCCTTTGCAAGAAGGCACCGTCATAGCCCTTTATAGAAAAAGATGTCTGTGACGTAAAATCGATCACTCGCTTGCAACTTCGATTCGAGGCCCTCCACGGTCTAAAGTTAGAAAGGGCTTTCACTAAGGGTAACGGTCTTTTTTGCCAAAAGTAATGTCCATCGAAAGAGATCACCGTCCTAGCTCTTAATTGAAAAGGGGAGTCCATAGTGTAAAACCGATCACATGCGTACAAATTGTACGCGCAATTTTTTAAATTATTATTTTTTTTCTATTTTCAGACTAGAGAGCATATTACGATTAAAACTTTTCCCATTGAGGTTCCAGATAAAAAAAAATTCTCTAAAGTAAAGTGTTGAAGACTTTAAAACTTTTAATTTTTTTTATTTCATTCACTGGAGCAACACTCGATCTTTTAATGTGAGGTTAAGCAATTGCATCGGGGCAGTATTTTAATTATGCATTCAAGTATATACGTATGCAATGGCCATGATTCCTCTTGTAGGAGGGCGGTCGAGTCAAAGCACGCACCCATTTAACAAAAAGTTAATTCATCTTATCTAGCCCATCTTAGCTCCTTGGTGACAAAGCGTCGTCACACTTTTCCCCATCACCACCACCACACTGCTTGGGTCATCCATAGAGTGTGTGGGCAAAGATCATCTACCAAGGGACCTGAATTTTTTTTTTTTTTTACTGTTATATGATATTTATGACTTATTTTAAGAGCTCCGTTTGTAACTGTTAGTTAAAATTTCATCTGTAGTATATAGTTTTTAGTAGTTATATTTTTATTGTTAGTTTGGGGCCACCGTAACTCAGTGGTAGAGCTTTCGAGTCGAGAATTTGATGAGCTGGACTAACAAGGATTTGATACATCCACAGGGCGTGAGGAAGGACATCCAGCCTTAAGGCTCATTTACACATATCAGTTATATATTAGTGCTGCGTCCGCTCAGTCCGCCAGTGTCAGTAAAATCAAATTTCGTTTCTTTGAATTTGGCTGACGCTTTCGCACATGTCCGGTGCAGCACCGTGTTTTGACTCTCAGTGTCAGTTACGTCTTCGTGCCGTGAAATTGAATATCTTCGCCACCGATAATTTGTTTTAGTTTTTCATTCTGGACGTCAGACGACGAGTGGTGTTGTGAGTTTGTCAACAAAAATAATGAATGATGATGAAAACTACTTATATTGAATTGTTGTGGGTGTGTCTTGCTGCTTTGGGTGCGTCACTACACGGATATGTGTGAATAGACGTCGCTGAAGCGTCACCGATTTCACTAAGACTGAACTTACACGGCACTGATATGTGTGAATCGATCCTTAATCATCTAGTTCCACTGGAGTGTTTGCGTGCCCACCCTCATTAGAATGGGGACCCATTGTGACATAAAACGGTATTTTTTTTTTTATTGTTAGTCTGATATTTGTTCATGATTTAAAGAGCTTCATATGTTAATAACTGAGTTAACACCTGAATTATAATACATTAATTTGAATAGTTTTTATTTTAATTGTTATGATTTCCATGTGGGGGCGGTAGTAGCTCAGTGGTAGAGCGGAAAGTGACTAACGAGGGTTCGATCCCGTTACAGGGCGTTAGGAAGAGCATCTATCCGTAATCCCCGAATTCCAACGTGTCTTATGTCCACCCCCATTCGAATAGGGACTAATTGTTACACTAAGCGGTAAGTGAAAATTGATGATTTCCTTTGGATTATTTCAAGAGATCGTTTTCTCTTTCGTACTGACAATATATCCCGATTTCTTAAACAGTGTAAACCTAGGATACCATATTGTTAGTTAGCTAGACACACACAAATGGATTTCATAAACGCATCTGACGGGGTTCTGTGTATGGCTAGGAGTAAACCTAGGATACCATATTGTTAGTTAGCTAGCACACAAATGGATTTCATAAACGCATCTGACGCGGTTCTGTGTATGGCTAGGATCCCGTACGGGATCCTAGCCATACACAGAACCGCATCAGATGCGTTTATGAAATCCATTTGTGTGTCTAGCTAACTAACAATATGGTATCCTAGGTTTACTCCTAGCCATACACAGAACCCCGTCAGATGCGTTTATGAAATCTATTTGTGTGTGTCTAGCTAACTAACAATATGGTATCCTAGGTTTACTCCTAGCCATACACAGAACCCCGTCAGATGCGTTTATGAAATCCATTTGTGTGTCTAGCTAACTAACAATATGGTATCCTAGGTTTACTCCTAGCCATACACAGAACCCCGTCAGATGCGTTTATGAAATCCATTTGTGTGTCTAGCTAACTAACAATATGGTATCCTAGGTTTACTCCTAGCCATACACAGAACCCCGTCAGATGCGTTTATGAAAT
>JAXCGZ010020093.1:0-23065 GCA_037179515.1 Halocaridina rubra
TAGTTTTATGAACATCTAAATCCATCAGCGCTTTGCATACCTCTGTGGCTGTAAGGTTGATTTTCTCCAATAGCGGCCCTTGAGCTTCTATCACTGTGTGATTACCTAATTGTGATTACCTAATTGTGTTTACGGGAAAGAGCCCAAAGCTCGTATCTTCCCGTCTCCTGATCGGTTCCATTTTAGACTTAGTGATACTTATCATACCTGTCCTTAAAACTATTAATTGAGATAGCATTAACTACCTCCTCGCTTAGCGAATTCCAATTATCAACTACTCTTACACTGAAAAAGTATTTCCTTACATCCTGCGAAGAAGTTTTCTTCCGAAGCTTCAAACTATGACCTCTAGTTCTAGAGCCGGCCATATCAAAATATCGATCCCTATCCACTCTATCATAACCATGATGTGATTACCTAATTGTGATTACCTAATTGTGTTTACGGGAAAGAGCCCAAAGCTCGTATCTTCCCGTCTCCTGATCGGTTCCATTTTAGACTTAGTGATACTTATCATACCTGTCCTTAAAACTATGGATTGAGATAGCAGTAACTACCTCCTCGCTTAGCGAATTCCAATTATCAACTACTCTTACACTGAAAAAGTATTTCCTTACATCCTGCGAAGAAGTTTTCTTACGAAGCTTCAAACTATGACCTCTAGTTCTAGAGCCAGCCATATCAAAATATCGATCCCTATCTACTCTATCATAACCATGAAGGAATTTAAAGACTGTAACCATATCCTCCCTCACTCTTCTAGCTTCGAGTGATGATAAGTCTAATTCCCTCAGCCTCTCATCATATCTGAGATTGCGTATTTCTGGCACCAGTTTCGTGGCATGTCTTTGAACTTTTTCAAGAGTAGCTATGTGCTTTTTCAAGTGCGGATTCCAAAAGGGGGCTGCATATTCAAGTTTTGGCCTCACATAGGTTACATAAATATTTCTGAACATTTCCTTGTGATTACCTAATTGTGATTACCTAATTGTGCTTACGGGAAAGAGCCCAAAGCTCGTATCTTCCCGTCTCCTGATCGGTTCCATTTTATACTTTGTGATACTTATCATACCTGTCCTTAAAACTATGGATTGAGATAGCATTAACTACCTCCTCGCTTAGCGAATTCCAATTATCAACTACTCTTACACTGAAAAAGTATTTCCTTACATCCTGCGAAGAAGTTTTCTTACGAAGCTTCAAACTATGACCTCTAGTTCTAGAGCCAGCCATATCAAAATATCGATCCCTATCCACTCTATCATAACCATGAAGGAATTTAAAGACTGTCACCATATCCCCCCTCACTCTTCTAGCTTCGAGTGATGGTAAGTCTAATTCCCTCAGCCTCTCATCATAACTGAGATTGCGTATTTCTGGCACCAGTTTCGTGGCATGTCTTTGAACTTTTTCAAGCTTAGCTATGTGCTTTTTCAAGTGCGGATTCCAAAAGGGGGCTGCATATTCGAGTTTTGGCCTCACATAGGTTACATAAATATTTCTGAACATTTCCTTGTGATTACCTAATTGTGATTACCTAATTGTGCTTACGGAAAAGAGCCCAAAGATCGTATCTTCCCGTCTCCTGATCGGTTCCATTTTATACTTTGTGATACTTATCATACCTTTCCTTAAAACTATGGATTGAGATAGCATTAACTACCTCCTCGCTTAGCCAATTCCAATTATCAACTACTCTTACACTGAAAAAGTATTTCCTTTCATCCTGCGAAGAAGTTTTCTTACGAAGCTTCAAACTATGACCTCTAGTTCTAGAGCCAGCCATATCAAAATATCGAGACCTATCCACTCTATCATAACCATGAAGGAATTTAAAGACTGTCACCATATCCCCCCTCACTCTTCTAGCTTCGAGTGATGGTAAGTCTAATTCCCTCAGCCTCTCATCATAACTGAGATTGCGTATTTCTGGCACCAGTTTCGTGGCATGTCTTTGAACTTTTTCAAGCTTAGCTATGTGCTTTTTCAAGTGCGGATTCCAAAAGGGGGCTGCATATTCGAGTTTTGGCCTCACATAGGTTACATAAATATTTCTGAACATTTCCTTGTCCATGTGCCTGAAGGCTACCCTTACATTTGATAAGAATGCATATACTGCCCTTACTATGCCATTTATATGTATTTCTGGAGACAAATCTGCCAGTATGTTTACTCCTAGATCTCTCTCATTTTCTGTCTCTTGAAGTTGTACTCCAGCCACCGAGTAGTCAAGCTTGGGCCTTCTTGCACTTGTACCCATTCTCATTACCTTACATTTTGAAGTACTGAATTTCATTAGCCACTTTTCTGACCACTCATGCAGATTATTTAGATCCTCCTGAAGTTCTCTACCATTCTTCTCGTGTTTTACTTTCTTCACAATCTTTGCATCATCTGCAAACATATTCATGAATGAATTTACAGACTCTGGTAGGTCATTTACATATACAAGGAACAAAAGTGGCCCTAAAACTGAACCCTGTGGAACTCCACTACTAACTCTTCTCCATTCAGACACTGAGTGTCTTACTCTAACCCTCTGTTCCCTTCCTTCTAAGTAAGTTTTTATCCATTCCAAAACATTTCCACCTATTCTAGCCATTGATTGCAGCTTCCTAATAAGTCTCCCATGTGGAACAGTGTCAAACGCTTTCTGGAAGTCTAGGAATATGCAATCTGCCCAGCCCTCTCTTTCCTGTAAGATTTGGCTTACCTCATCATAAAATTCTAATAAGTTTGTTACTGTTGATCTACCTTCTCTGAAGCCATGTTGCCTCACTGACAAAAAGTTGAAGGATTCCAAGTGAAGAGAGATATGTTTCCTTAGTAGTTTCTCCATAACTTTGCAAACTATGCTGGTCAAGGAAACTGGTCTATAGTTCAGAGCCGTATCCCTCCTTCCCTTTTTGAAGATAGGTATCACATTTGCTTGTTTCCAGCATCTTGGAATCTCCCCCGACTCCAGTGACTCCTTAAATATGATACTTAGTGCCACTGATATTGTGTTTGCGCATTTTTTAAGCACATGAGGGGATATGTCATCAGGACCTGTAGCTTTATGAACATCTAAATCCATCAGCGCTTTGCATACCTCTGTGGCTGTAAGGTTGATGTTCTCTAATACCGGCCCTTGAGCTTCTATCACTGCAATCTGAGGGGGTGGGGTATTTTCTACTGTAAATACTGACTGAAACTCCTTGTTCAATTCTTTGCAGATCTCTTCATCCGTCTCAGTGATGCTTCCATCCGCTCTCTTTAGCCTTAAAACCTGTTCTTTTACCTTCAGTTTTCCTCTGATAAAGCTGTGGAAAAGCTTGGGATTTTCTTTAGCCTTCCTGGTGATGTCCCTCTCATAGTCTCTCTCTGCCTCTCTCCTTTTACTTAGGTAGTCATTTCTTGCTCTTTTGTAGGTTTGCCAGGCATTTATGTTTTTTCTCCTCCTATACCTTTTCCAGCATTTGTCTCTCCACTCCTTAGCTCTTTTACACCCATTATCGAACCATTTCTCTCTGGCATGAATTACACCTACTTTGGTGACAGGTATGCAGCAATCTACTATCTTCCCATATTTCTCACAAAAGATGTCATACATTTCTTGTACAGATTTGTTGTAAAATAAGGTTCTCCAGTCAATAACTGCAAAAAGCTCATTCATTTTGATGTAATCTCCTTTCCGATAGTTCCTCCTCATGTCCTCAGTACCTCTACTCTCAGGAAGAATATCTTCAATGATATACTCCATCAACAACACACAGTGGTCACTCTTTCCAATTGGTGGTTCATACTCAATTTTTTCAATATCCAACACATTATCTGTGAACACTAGATCAAGTAGTGATGGCTCATCCCCACCCCTGGCCCTTGTTGGTTCCATTACATGTTGGTGTAGGAAATTCCCTTGTACGCAATCTAGGAATCTTGCCCCAAATGAGTCCTCACCACTGTGTGGGTCAAGATTTATCCAATCTATCTCTTTATGATTAAAGTCTCCCATAATCAAAATCCTACATTTTTTTCCCCGTGCCATGTTAACAACTGAGTTTATGACTTCAATAGTACCTATATGACTTTCCTCATAAACTTCAAGCCTATTTTGGTTCCTTGGTGGGTTGTATACAACAGTTATTATAATGCTCTCTGACCCAGTATTTATGCGAGCAACAAGAAATTCCTTGAACTCACTTTCTATAGCCAAGTTTATTTCTTCGACTTGAATCCTTTCACTTATGAGCAGTGTTTATGGGAAAGAGCCCAAAGCTTGTATCTTCTCGTCTCCTCATCGGTTCCATTTTATACTTAGTGATACTTATCATACCTGTCCTTAAAACTATGGATTGAGTTAGCATTGACTACCTCCTCGCTTAGCGAATTCCAATTATCAACTACTCTTACACTGAAAAAGTATTTCCTTACATCCTGCAAAGAAGTTTTCTTACGAAGCTTCAAACTATGACCTCTAGTTCTAGAGCCAGCCATATCAAAATATCGAGCCCTATCCACTCTACCATAACCATGAAGGAATCTAAAGACTGTCACCATATCCTCCCAAACTCTTCTAGCTTCTAGTGATGGTAAGTCTAATTCCCTCAGCCTCACATCATAACTGAGATTGACTATTTCTGGCACCTGTTTCGTGGCATGTCTTTGAACTTTTTCAAGCTTAGCTATGTGCTTTTTCAAGTGCGGATTCCAAAAGGGGGCTGCATATTCGAGTTTTGGCCTCACATAGGTTACATAAATATTTCTGAACATTTCCTTGTCCATGTGCCTGAAGGCTACCCTTACATTTGATAAGAATGCATATGCTGCCCTTACTATGCCATTTATATGTATTTCTGGAGACAAATCTGCCAGTATGTTTACTCCTAGATCTCTCTCATTTTCTGTCTCCTGAAGTTGTACTCCAGCCACCGAGTAGTCAAGCTTGGGCCTTCTTGCACTTGTACCCATTCTCATTACCTTACATTTTGAGGTATTGAATTTCATTAGCCACTTTTCTGACCACTCATGCAGATTATTTAGATCCTCCTGAAGTTCTCTACCATTGTTCTCGTTTTTTACTGTCTTCACAATCTTTGCATCATCTGCAAACATATTCATGAATGAATTTACAGACTCTGGTAGGTCATTTACATATACAAGGAACAAAAGTGGCCCTAAAACTGAACCCTGTGGAACTCCACTACTAACTCTTCTCCATTCAGACACTGAGTGTCTTACTCTAACCCTCTGTTCCCTTCCTTCTAAGTAAGTTTTTATCCATTCCAAGACATTTCCACCTATTCTAGCCAATTGCTTGCAGCTTCCTAATAAGTCTCCCATGTGGAACAGTGTCAAACGCTTTCTGGAAGTCTAGGAATATGCGATCTGCCCAACCCTCTCTTTCCTGTAAGATTCGGCTTACCCCATCATAAAATTCTAATAAGTTTGTTACTGTTGATCTACCTTCTCTGAAGCCATGTTGCCTCACTGACAAAAAGTTGAAGGAGTCCAAGTGAAGAGAGATATGTTTCCTTAGTAGTTTCTTCATAACTTTGCAAACTATGCTGGTCAAGGAAACTGGTCTATAGTTCAGAGCCGTATCCCTTCTTCCCTTTTTGGAGATAGGTATCACATTTGCTTTTTTCCAGCATCTTGGAATCTCCCCTGTCTCCAGTGACCTTTTAAATATGATACTTAGTGCCACTGAAATTGAGTTTGCGCAACTTTTTAAGTACACGAGGGGATATATCATCAGGACCTTGGACTTTATGAACATCTAACTCCATCATTTCGTTTCGTTCTTGGATGTTCACCCTTGAGGGTGAGCGGACCTTCACTTGTGGCCCACAGGTGGGGTGAGATTTTTTGGAGTGTACGTGGTATTCACTCTTGCGGGCGAATGGGCCTTCCTATTTAGTGAGGAGGTGGGGTGAAATCTTGTTATTGTTGGTAATCGGACTTTCCTAATTGGCCCGCAGGTGAGGTTGTGCAAAACTGTAAAGATAATTGAGAGCATAAGTATTCAGTTGTGGATTATTAGTTTACATCAAACAATTTAAATGAATTCCTGTTTTTGGGGTGAGAGAGAGTTATTGCATGGTTATCTTGGTGGAGGGTATTGTCTGATGATATTTAGTAGACTGTTCATGTAGTTGTTTGTTGCTAGTCTGATGATGGAGCTAGCAACATGAAGGGCATTTGGATCTTCGCTGGATGTTGCGGGGGCACCAGTTTTCCGTTGAATTTCTGAAAAGGAATCACATTCAAGGATGTAATGGCGTAGTGGATGTGGTGAGGCTACCTGGCAAAAGGTGCATTCCCTGATGATATCCTCCACTATTCGCCAGGTGCACTTGTACCCGAGTCTCAGACGGTACACATTGACCTCCGTGCTTCGTCGAAGGCTCTTAGGCAGGGTGATATGCTGAAGATCAGTGGTGGATTTGTACCACCAGGTGGAGGGGAGCCAATGTCTGTGCACAGGTTGTGTTTAGTTATTAAGGTGTTAAGGAGTGACTTGGTGGCTTTATTTTTTATCTATTGCATCCCAGGAGACAGAGATATCTGGATTTCCACTCTGAGAGTGGCTTGTTTGGCGGCTTGATCGGTTTCCTCATTTCCCTTGATGCCGATGTGGCTGGGAATCCAGGCAAGAGTGATGGCTTTTCCAAGGCTGGTTGTCCTGTGGTAGTGGCTGAGGATGGTGGTGATGATGCGTACATTGTCTCTGAGGTGTGACTTCTTGATGGCCTGTAAGGCTCCTTTAGAGTCAGAGAGAATTAGGGCATGGTCAGCTCCTTGCTGGATGAAGAAGTCGAGGGCGTTGGCTATGGCAACAAGCTCAGTCTGGAGCGATGAGCAGGAGTTTGACAGTCTCCAGGATAGGACGTGGTTTCCAGTGGTGAAGGCGGCGGCTGAGGCTCCAGTTTCTTGATTTACTGAACCATCAGTGTAGTAGACTTGAGAGTTTGACCTGCTCCAGCTCTGAATTTTGTCCTTGTATATGTTTTTAAGGACAAGCGGGTTTACCAAGCTTTTGGGGTTGTCAGGGAGCTCGATCTTTATGTCGAGTGGTTGGTCATTCCATGGGGGTGGGCATCTGTATTCAGGAAGCGGTGTGTCCTGTATCTTGGCTAGGATGCTCTCTCTGACTGGCAGTGCTTGCAGGCTAGCGCAGACCTTGGCTGCCCAGGTTCTAGGATGGTGGTTGGGGTGGCGATTGAGGGCTAGTTGGAGATTTGTGCCAGCTAGGCATTTATGTTGGGCAGTGGTGGTTTTGGCCACAAAGAGGGTCAGTCTTTGCTGAGCTCTGAGTTTGAGTGGAATGAGTCCCGATTCCATCTGGATGTTTTCTCTCTTGGTCCACATGGGGGCTCCTAGCATGGTACATATGACGTTGTTTTGAATTACTTCTATCTTGTCCCACTGTTGGTCTGTTAGTAGCCAGAGTGTGGGACAAGCATAGTCTATGAGGCTGCATATGGCTTGTACATAGAAGCTTCTGAGGACATTATATGATGCACCATCTTAGAGGCCCGACATCCGACGAAGGACCGCTTGTCTCTGGCTGCACCTGTCGCGCAAGTGTTGAATTTCTGGTCCAAAGGTTAGTCTGTGGTCGATGATTACACCCAGGTATTGGTGTTTGGCAACCCAGTCCACAGGCTCATTACCTATGACCAGATTAGTGTCTGGTCTCCACTGGTGGATGGGAAGGGCCTTGGTTTTGCGGACATTGATTTTAACTCCGAGGGAGATGGAGGCTTGGTGAATCTTGGTGAGGCAGCACTGTGTCTTGTTAGAGCTTCTATCTCCTATTGTGACAAAGGCAAAGTCATCCGCATAGTTGAAGAGTTTGGCTCCATGTGGTAGTGTGATGTCCATGAGTTTTTCCATGAGACAATTAAAGAGGAAGGGGCTAAGGATTCCACCTTGTGGGGTCCCATTTTCGTGGATTTTGTTGATAAATGATAGCATGGAGGCTATACATTCTGAGGTGCCTAAGCCAGGCTGGTAGGCAAACATGTTTTCTGGGAAGGGTGGGCATTTCCAGCGGACTCTGTTAAGTACCATCTTTTCTGCCGTCTTGCTTAGGCAGCTTAGGAGGGAGATGGGGCGAGGGTTGTCAGGGTCCTGTGGTTTTGGGATGGGCTGAATGTCTGCTCTGTTCCATGAGGCTGGTCTGATTCTTCGTGTGTATGTCGAATTGATCAGAGAGAGTAGAGCAAGCTCCCCTTGGGGCCCCATATTTTGAATCATTGTGTATGTGATTCTATCGGCACCTGGGGCTGTGTTCCTAGAGCTTTTGCTTACTCTTAGTAGCTCAGTCAGAGAGAATGGGGCATCTGTTTCGTCTTAAGTGTTGATGCCTCTTCTATTTCTTCCCATCTTGCAGTGGTGAGGTCCTGAAGAGTTGTTCTGGTGGTGATGGGGAGCTGGTTGGAGCTTGCTCTATCTGCGAATTTGATGGAGAGGTCTTCTGCTGCCCTGCTAGGATCCCTGTGGGGGGTGACTTTTGGAGGTTTTCCTTTAGCAAAGGAGTTAATGCTCCTCCACATCTGGCCCACAGAGGTGTGAGCATCTAGAGTGGAACACCACTCTAGCCAGTTTTTCCTTTTGATGTTGCGTGTCTCTTCATGGACATGTTCTTTGACTGCCTGGAGAGTGCGGTAGGAGTCTTCAGTGTGATGTTTCCTGTGTATTTTCCGAATGACGTTGAGCTGGTGATTGAGGTCTTTAACTCTGTCACAGTAGTACCATCTGTCCCGATGAGTGGTGTGTTGTGTTTTGCAGAGGGGGATGGAGGAGTTTACTGCAGCTTGCAAGGCATTGACTAGCTCGGCCTCTGCTTGGTCGATGTCTTCAGATGGTATGTAGGCTGAAAACCAATTGCTGAGGTGCTCCTGGAATCGGCCCCAGTCGGCCTTCTTGAAATTCCATCGAGGGGGAGGAGCAGGGATTTGGAAGATTCCAGGAATTGGCAGCGTGAGATGGATCCCATAGTGGTCGCTTGTGACCAGGGGATGAACTCTCCATGTGGCGTCCTGCTTTAGGGAATTGGAGACAAAGGTGAGGTCCAGTATTCCACCTCTGTCATGTGTTGGCTCATGATTGTTGAGCAGGGAGACTTCTTCTTGGTCATCCAGCAGGCTCATGATGTGTCTGCCTGCAGCACAGGGGCGCTCATACCTGAATCTTGGATGGTGCGTGTTGAAGTCGCCTCCTATTACCAAGTCACGATGACTGGCTAGCCCGAAGAGGGTAGTCAGGTCTAAGCCACCATCCTGTGATCTGTAAATGTTGCTCAGATCTATGCAGCTGCCCTGAAGTTGGATGTTAACAGCGAGGACGTGGACATCTTCGCCGCAGTAGATCGGTCGGGTTATTTCCTTGGCTAGTAGGTTTTTCCTGATGAAGGTGGCACTGCCTTTGTTCTCCCCTGGAGACCAGTGCTGGTAGAATCCTTTGTATCCTGAGATTGTTGGAGTGTATTGCTCTGTGCACAGGGTTTCTTGAACCATGATGACATCAATGTTGTCAGTCTTGGCAATCCCTTCAAGATGTTGTACCTTGTGTCTGAGACCCTGGGCGTTCCAGTGCAGGATCCTGAGATTAGACATCTTGATGATTTAAGGAGGTGGAGGTGGTAGGAGTGGTGGGTTGTTGAGGCTGGTGGTGGGATCTGAAGATGAGGGCGTGGGCGACAACGGAGTGGGCTACTTCGACGACTTGATTGTAGGCATCTTGAGTGGTGGCTCTGGTATCGAGGAGTCGGACGGCTGCCTGTATGGCTTGAATAAGAAGGTTGGTGAGCTTGTTTACTGTGAAGAGGGTTTGCTGTTGGGAAGAGGAGGCAGAGGAAGGTGTCTGGATAGGCTGTTTAGGTGTGGGGGTATGGGATCTTAGTCTAGGGTCCCGGGAACTGGTGTGGTGAGCGGGTGTGTGTGTGGTCTGAGTGTTGCGTGTGACTGTATTGTGTGTTTGAGTGTTGCATGGGGTGGAGGTGTTGGTGTGAGTGTTGCATGTGGGGCTGGTAGGAGTGTGAGTGTTGTTTGGGAGGATGGTAGGAGTGTGAGTGTTGCGTGATGGGGTGGATGGAGTTGGTGTAGGGGTGGAAGCTGTAGGAGGTGTGATCTGTGTGTTATGAGCTGGGTTGGTGTTGTGTGGTGGGATTTGGGTGGGGAGGTTAGGTGTGAGTGGGGCAGGAGGGGGCATTTGCCAAGGATTGGAGGTGGGGGAGGAGCTAGGGTGAAGTTGGGGGCGGTGTGATTGGTGACAGGGGCAGAGGGAGGGGCTCTTTGAGGAATCCTCTTCAGCCTTTCTGGGCAGCGGTTGTTCCATGTGTGATGGTTTCCTTTGCAGTTTGGGCACTTGGCAACTGTTGCTTCTTTGGACTTGACTTTGTTAAGGCAGCGGTCAGTGGAATGTTTCCCACTGCAGATTCCACATCTCTCTGGGAAATGGCAAGTATTTCTGTGGTGCCCAAATCTTTGACACCAGAAACATCTCAGGGGTTCTGGGGTGTAGTCTCTTATGTTGAACTTGCCCCAGATGCCGAGGTTTACTTGCGAAGGGGGTGGACCACAGATGTGGACCAGAACTTGCTCTGATGGGACGGTTTAGCCCTCTATTTTGGAGGAGCAACGTGAGGCAGCCGTAATATACGTTTGCTTGGTCAGCAGGTCAACTGACCAAACAACAGGGAAGCCAATGAGGATGTATTTTCTTATTTTTTGGGTAGGGCTCATCTCTATCAAGTGAGGTGAGTTTAGACTGCGGATCTTCTCTGCGGCTTCTGCTGAGGCTGGGTGGATAATGAATTCACCCTGTACATTAGGCTTTATTTTGCAGCCGTGCTCGGTGAGTTGGTCTTCCAACTCTCTGATTAGGTCATATGCCTCTTTGGTGGAAGGAGCCTGAACTTTGAACTTGGATATGGGCTCTCTATCAGTCTTTGGGGCTGGGGGGGGGAACTGGGGCAGCAGCACTCTCATGGCTACTGCCATAGGCCGTCCTTGGCCTCTTCTTTCCCACAACCATCCACCCCTCTTGAGGGGGGTCGAGTTCCATTCCCCCCTCTGGGGGGGAAGCAGGAGAAGCGGCTGAGGCCATGACTAGCAACTAGTCATGGATAGCACAGATTTCACTAGGTATATGTCACTTGTACTGTTTGTCAATTTTGATTAATAAAATATAGGGGCCTTATGGCTGGATCACTTCACTTAATTGCAACACTACAACACTTTATCACTTAAACAGTCTTCTATCTTTCTTTCCAACTCTCGTGGGAGAGGGAAGTGCAAGCAGAGATTATGCTCAGGACACAATAATGTGTGTTCAATTAAACAAAAGAACACAAAAGCACAAAAAAAAACAACAAAACAAAGCAGTCTTTCTGTTTCTCTCTTTGGCTCTCGTGAGAGAGGAAGAAAAGAAAACAGATATACTTAGGTTATATTTCCTTGTAGAAACTCCCCCTCAGGTCAGGGATGGAGTGGAGGAGGCGAAATTCACTTCACTGGTAGGAAAAGGCTTCAACTACCTATCACAAAAGATATAAAAAAAATTAGAAACCTGAACACTTTCTATTTCCCTTTTCTTCCCAACTCTTATAAAAGAGAGAGAAGAGCAGGCAAAATTATTTGGGGTATAACACACACACAGTCACTTGTTTTCACTAAAACACAATAATGTGTGTTCAATTAAACAAAAGAACACAAAAGCACCAAAAAAACAACAAAACAAGGCAATTTTTATGTTTCTCTCTTTGGCTCTCGTGAGAGAGGAAGAAAAGAAAACAGATATACTTAGGTTATATTTCCTAGTAGAAACTTCCACCTCAGACAGGGATGGAGTGGAGGAGGCGAAATTCACTTCACTGGTAGGAAGAGGCTTCAACTACCTATCACAGAAGATATAAAAACAAATTAGAAACCTGAACACTTTTTATTTCCCTTTTCTTCCCAACTCTTATAAAATAGAGAGAAGAGCAGGCAAAATTATTTGGGGTATATCACACACACAGTCACCTGTTTTCACTAAAACAAAAAACGGGAACACAAAACAAAACAAAAACAATCTTTGCTTCTTTTTCTGGCTCTCGTGAGAGAGGAGGAAATGAGGACAGAGATACTTATGTAGGTCCTATCACTACTGGAGTTCGAACCAGACTGTTGTCGGGAGTTAATCTGCTGGACGGAGTCGGCTTTAGCTGCTGGGTGGAGTCGGCTTCTGCTATTGGCTGCTGGCAGAGTGAGAGAGGAGAGGTCCAACCGCTACAGGAGCTGGAACTGGACTGGAATGCGATGCTCCATCATTACTTTGCATACCTCTGTGGCTGTAAGGTTGGTGTTCTCTCCGGCCCTTGAGCTTCTATCTCTGTAATCTGAGGGGATGGGGGTATTTTCTTCTGTAAATACTGACTGAAACTCCTTGTTCAATTCTTTGCAGATCTCTTCATCCGTCTCAGTGATGCTTCCATCCGCTATCGTTAGCTTTAGAACCTGTTCTTTTACCTTCAGTTTTCCTCTGATAAAGCTGTGGAAAAGCTTGGGATTTTCTTTAGCCTTCCTGGTGATGTCCCTCTCATAGTCTCTCTCTGCCTCTCTCCTTTTACTTAGGTAGTCATTTCTTGCTCCTTTGTAGGTTTGCCAGGCATTTATGTTTTTCCTCCTCCTATACCTTTTCCAGCATTCGTCTCTCCACTCCTTAGCTCTTTTACACTCATTATCGAAACATTTCTCTCTAGCATGAATTACACCTACTTTGGTGGCAGGTATGCAGCAATCTACTATCTTCCCATATTTCTCACAAAAGATGTCATACATTTCTTGTACAGATTTGTTGTAAAATAAGGTTCTCTAGTTAATAAATGCAATAATCTCATTCATTTTGATGTAATCTCCTTTCGGATAGTTCCTCCTCATGTCCTCAGTGCCTCTACTCTCAGGAAGAATATCTTCAATGATATACTCCATCAACAACACATAGTGGTCACTCTTTCCTATTGGTAGTTCATACTCAATTTTTTTCAATATCCAACACATTATGTGTGAATACTAGATCAAGTAGTGATGGCTCATCCCCACTCCTGGCCCTCGTTGGTTCCATTACATGTTGGTGTAGGAAATTCCCTTGTACACAATCTAGGAATCTTGCCCCAAATGGGTCCTCACCACTGTGTGGATCAAGATTTGTCCAATCTATCTCTTACAGTGGGGGGTTGGGGCTTGTCCTGGCTGACGAATACCCATTGTAAAATGGAAATAAAGTTTATTTATTTATTTATGATTAAAATCTCCCATAATCAAAATCCTACATTTTTTTTCCCATGCTATGTTAACAACTGAGTTTATGACTTCAATAGTACCTATATGACTTTCCTCATAACCTTCTAGCCTATTCTGGTTCCTTGGTGGGTTATATACAATAGTTATTATAATGCTCTCTGATCCAATACTTATGCGAGCAACAAGAAATTCCTTGAACTCACTTTCTATAGCCAAGTTTATTTCTTCAACTTGAATCCTTTCACTTATGAGCAGTGCTATCCCTCCACCAGTCCTCTCAGATCTTTCAACCCTTAATATTCTGAAGCCCTTATGAAAAACTGTGACACTGTTTATGTCCTCACTCAACTTAGTCTCTGTAATTGCTACTCTTTCTGCCTTACTGTTGTGAATCCTATCTTTTAATTCTACTGCCTTACCAGCTAATCCATCAGCATTTGTGTATAACAATCTTAATGAGGCCCCATCCCCTGATCTTCTGTCATTATCTTCTTTATCTTCCCTTTGTCTGGAAGAACTCTGAAATGAAAATTTTTCTTCTCTTCTTCATTTCTTTCCTCATTTAACCTTCTTGCCTCTTCCAAGGAGTTTTTTTTATCTTTCCCATATCTTCCTCTGTTCTGCATCGTCTAATGAACACTTCTTTGAATTCTTGAAGATCTTTTAGACTTTTTTTCTCATCAATATTTTTCTACATGTTTCCCCTCTCTCAAAGGTTACTTTTGTTGGTCTCGGCTTTCCTTCCTTCGCATATTTGTCTAGTTGGTGAATGTTTACAATATCCTCAGGACCACAATCTACTCCAAGCTTTCTTATCAGGTCTACAACCCTAGCTTTATTTTTTTCAAGTCCCCCCTGCCATGTTGGCTCCTGGGATCCACTTATGCCTGAGATTACCACTGTCTTCTCTTTATCAAGTGCCTGTTTAATGAGTGGATTTGCCCTTTCCATCACAACGTCTTTAATCTTTCTGATTACTGTCTCTTTATAGTCAACTGTTTGTATGTTTTCCAGTGCCACCACCTTTACAGCCTCTTTTACTGCCACATTCCCCTTTAGTGCATCAGCAAAAGAAGTTTTCATGGCATCATTTTCCATATTCAGCTCCTGGAACTCTTTTCTAAACTGTTCAATGTTTTCCTTAATTTGGACATTCCAAGCAGCAATTTCGTCTCTCTCAGAAGAGAGCAATGAACTAACATCTAATTCATTTAGGTTGTCATTCAGCTGTTTGTTTTTATCTTCTTGTTTAGAAATTCTGGTTGCTAGTTGACTCTTTTCCCCTTCCAGCTTCTTTATTCGTTTTTCTAGTTCTTTTCTCTCCTGCCCTTGTGCTTCATTTGCTTCCTCCAAAAATCTTATTTCCTCTCTGAGTGTTTCATTCTCTTTCATTTTTCTATCCATATTCCGAATTTTATCATCAAGGCTTATAACCATTGCCTCTAAATCCTTACTTTTCTGTTTTAGTCTCCTAAGAGCTACACCCTCCTCCCAACCCATGGGTGGGAGAGGTTTGGGACAGAGATGGCGTCATTTTTATGTTTTACCTTTCACAGAATATAGAAAGAAGAAGAGAAAGAGAAAAGAAGAGAGAAAAACTTTTATTTAAGCTTAACACAGAATTTTTATATCTTCATATAAGTCTTATTTAGTGACTCAATTTATCTCTTTTCTGGTAACACATCCTAACTTAAAAATTTGACTTTGGTAATTTGAGGGAAAAAAAAGAAAAAAATGCAAACAAAAACAAAAGTGTACTTGAAGGAAAATTCGAATTTGTATCTGAGGAGACACACACCTGTTTCTGCTATATATTCTTCTTAAGTGATAAACTCACTTGCTAACCAAGATATGTTATCACAGGATCAGACTTTACATGTAACTCAATATATATACAAAATAAAAAAAAATAAAAGTTAAGCTAAAAGAAAAGAAAAAAAAATGAAGAAAATAAGACAGCTGTGCTACTTGGCAACTTAACTCAGTACTGTTGACAGGTGTATTCATGGTATTTATTAAAATTTTCATTTATTTCGTATATCAAACTAACTATCAAATTAATACAAATGGGAAGGCTACTGCTTTTAACAATATATGGAACCAAAGGATCAGGTAAACGGTTTAAGAGCTCTCCCCAATTTACACAAAAAATTAGGTAATGTGAATTGATGGCTTCACCTCTGGCAACACTTCTAAATTTCCTTCAAGGCAGAACAGGACAGCTTCTTCTCTTTCCCCTCACGAAAATGTTCTCAATTTTTTCCTTTAATATTTTGGACAGTCTCGTCATACAACAAAAATAAATTTTTTTACTCACAATACTCTGCAGGATTTCTTTTTTTAGGGAAATTATGTTTAATTTTTACACTAAACTCTTAGTCAATTAAAAACACATGGAAAAATGTAAGAGATACTGAATGTTTGTGTACTATTGCCCGCTGCTATGTGTGTGTGTAATTACCTAATTGTAATTACCTAATTGTGTTTACAGGAAAGAGCCCAAAGATCGTACCTTCCCGTCTCATGATCGTTTCCATTTTATACTTAGTGATACTTATCATACCTGTCCTTAAAACTATGGATTGAGTTTGCATTAACTACCACCTCGCTTAGCGAATTCTAATTATCAACTACTCTTACACTGAAAAAGTATTTCCTTACATCCTGCAAAGAAGTTTTCTTACGAAGCTTCAAACTATGACCTCTAGTTCTATAGCCAGCCATATCAAAATATTGATCCCTATCCACTCTATCAAAACCATGAAGGAATTTAAAGACTGTTACCATATCCCCCGTTAATCTTCTAGCTCCGAGTGATGGTAAGTCTAATTCCCTCAGCCTTTCATCGTAACTGAGATTGAGTATTTCTGGCACCAGTTTCGTGGCATGTCTTTGAACTTTTTCAAGCTTAGCTATGTGCTTTTTCAAGTATGGATTCCAAAAGGGGGCTGCATATTCGAGTTTTGGCCTCACATAGGTTACATAAATATTTCTGAACATTCCCTTGTCCATGTGCCTGAAGGCTACCCTTATTTTTGATAAGAATGCATATGCTGCCCTTACTATGCCAATTATATGTATTTCTGGAGACAAATCTGACAGTATGTTTACTCCTAGATCTCTCTCATTGTCTGTCTCCTGAAGTTGTACTCCAGCCACCGAGTAGTCAAGCTTGGGCCTTCTTGCAGTTGTAACCATTCTCATTACCTTTCATTTTGAAGTACTGAATTTCATTAGCCACTTTTCTGACCACTCATGAAGACTATTTAGATCTTCCTGAAGTTCTCTACCATCGTTCTTGTGTTTTACTTTCTTCACAATCTTTGCATCATCTGCAAACATATTCATGAATGAATTTACAGACCCTGGTAGGTCATTTACAAATACAAGGAACAAAAGTGGCCCTAAACCTGAACCCTGTGGAACTCCACTACTAACTCTTCTCCATTCAGACACTGAGTGTCTTACTCTAACCCTCTGTTCCCTTTCTTATAAGTAAGTTTTTATCCATTCCAAAACATTTCCACCTATTCTAGCCATTGCTTGCAGCTTCCTAATAAGTCTCCCATGTGGAACAGTGTCAAACGCTTTCTGGAAGTCTAGGAATATGCGATCTGCTCAGCCCTCTCTTTCCTGTAATATTCGGCTTAACTCATCATAAAATTCTAATAAGTTTGTTACTGTTGATCTACTGACAAAAAGTTGAAGGATTCCAAGTGAAGAGAGATATGTTTCCGTAGTAGTTTCTCCATAACTTTGCAAACTATGCTGGTCAAGGAAACTGGTCTATAGTTCAGAGCCATATTCCTCCTACCCTTTTTCAAGATAGGTATCACATTTGCTTGTTTCCAGCATTTTGGAATCTCCCCTGATTCCAGTGACTTTTTAAATATTATACCCAGTGCCACTGATATTGAGTTTGCGCATTTTTTAAGTACATGAGGGGATATGTCATCAGGACCTGTTGTTTTATGAACATCTAAATCCATCAGCGCTTTGCATACCTCCTTGGCTGTAAGGTTGACGTTTTCTAATACCGGCCCTTGAGCTTCTATCTCTGTAATCTGAGTTGGTGGGATATTTTCTACTGTAAATACTGACTGAAACTCCTTGTTCAATTCTTTGCAGATCTCTTCATCCGTCTCAGTGATGCTTCCATCCGCTCTCTTTAGCCTTAGAAACTATTCTTTTACCTTCAGTTTTCCTCTGATAAAGCTGTGGAAAAGCTTGGGATTTTCTTTAGCCTTCCTGGTGATGTCCCTCTCATAGTCTCTCTCTGCCTCTCTCCTTTTACTTAGGTAGTCATTTCTTGCACTTTTGTAGGTTTGCCAGGCATTTATGTTTTTTCTCCTCCTATACCTTTTCCAGCATTTGTCTCTCCATCTCCTTAGCTCTTTTACACTCATTATCAAACCATTTCTCTCTTGCATGAATTACACCTACTTTGGTGACAGGTATGCAGCAATTTACTATCTTTCAATATTTCTCACTAAAGATGTCATACATTTCTTGTACAGATTTGTTGTAAAATAAGGTTCCCCAGTCAATAACTGCAAAAAGCTCATTCATTTTGATGTAATTTCCTTTTGGATAGTTCCTCCTCATGTCCTCAGTGCCTCTACTCTCAGGCAGAATATCTTCAATGATATACTCCATCAACAACACACAGTGGTCACTCTTTCCAATTGGTGGTTCATACTCAATTTTTTCAATATCCAACACATTATGTGTGAATACTAGATCAAGTAGTGATGGCTCATCCCCACCCCTGGCCCTCGTTGGTTCCATTACATGTTGGTGTAGGAAATTCCCTTGTACGCAATCTAGGAATCTTGCCCAGAATGAGTCCTCACCACTGTGTGGGTCAAGCTTTATCCAATCTATTTCTTTATGATTAAAATCTCCCATAATCAAAATCCTACATTTTCTCTTCATTGCCATGTTAACAACTGAGTTTATGACTTCAATAGTACCTATATGACTTTCCTCATAACCTTCTAGCCTATTCTGGTTCCTTGGTGGGTTATATACAATAGTTATTATAATGCTCTCTGATCCAGTACTTATGCGAGCAACAAGAAATTCCTTGAACTCACTTTCTATAGCCAAGTTTATTTCTTCAACTTGAATCCTTTCACTTATGAGCAGTGCTATCCCTCCACCAGTCCTCTCAGATCTTTCAAATCTTAATATTCTGAAGCCCTTAAGAAACACTGTGATACTCAACTTAGTCTGTGTGGGTGATTACCTAATTGTGATTACCTAATTGTGTTTACGGGAAAGAGCCCAAAGCTCGTATCTTCCCGTCTCCTCATCGGTTCCATTTTAGACTTAGTGATACTTATCATACCTGTCCTTAAAACTATGGATTGAGATAGGATTAACTACCTCCTCGCTTAGCGAATTCCAATTATCAACTACTCTTACACTGAAAAAGTATTTAATTACATCCCGCAAAGAAGTTTTCTTACGAAGCTTCAAACTATGACCTCTAGTTCTAGAACCTGCCATATCAAAATATCGATCCCTATCCACTCTATCATAACCATGAAGGAATTTAAAGACTGTCACCATATCCCCCCTCACTCTTCTAGCTTCGAGTGATGGTAAGTCTAATTCCCTCAGCCTCTCATCATAACTGAGATTGCGTATTTCTGGCACCAGTTTCGTGGCATGTCTTTGAACTTTTTCAAGCTTAGCTATGTGCTTTTTCAAGTGCGGATTCCAAAAGGGGGCTGCATATTCGAGATTTGGCCTCACATAGGTTACATAAATATTTCTGAACATTTCCTTGTCCATGTGCCTGAAGGCTACCCTTACATTTGATATGAATGCATATGCTGCCCTTACTATGCCATTTATATGTATTTCTGGAGACAAATCTGCCAGTATGTTTACTCCTTGATCTCTCTCATTTTCTGTCTCTTGAAGTTGTACTCCAGCCACCGAGTAGTCAAGTTTGGGCCTTCTTGCACTTGTACCCATTCTCATTACCTTACATTTTGAAGTATTGAATTTCATTAGCCACTTTTCTGACCACTCATGCAGATTATTTAGATCCTCCTGAAGTTCTCTACCATTGTTCTCGTTTTTTACTTTCTTCACAATCTTTGCATCATTTGCAAACATATTCATGAATGAATTTACAGACTCTGGTAGGTCATTTACATATACAAGGAACAAAAGTTTCCCTAAAACTGAGCCCTGTGAACTCCACTACTAACTCTTCTCCATTCAGACACTGAGTGTCTTACTCTAACCCTCTGTTCCCTTCCTTCTAAGTAAGTTTTTATCCATTCCAAAACATTTCCACCTATTCTAGCCATTGATTGCAGCTTCCTAATAAGTCTCCCATGTGGAACAGTGTCAAACGCTTTCTGGAAGTCTAGGAATATGCAATCTGCCCAGTCCTCTCTTTCCTGTAAGATTTGGCTTACCTCATCATAAAATTCTAATAAGTTTGTTACTGTTGATCTACCTTCTCTGAAGCCATGTTGCCTCACTGACAAAAAGTTGAAGGATTCCAAGTGAAGAGAGATATGTTTCCTTAGTAGTTTCTCCATAACTTTGCAAACTATGCTGGTCAAGGAAACTGGTCTATAGTTCAGAGCAGTATCCCTCCTCCCCTTTTTGAAGATAGGTATCACATTTGCTTGTTTCCAGCATCTTGGAATCTCCCCCGACTCCAGTGACTCATTAAATATGATACTTAGTGCCACTGATATTGTGTTTGCGCATTTTTTAAGCACATGAGGGGATATGTGTGTGTGTGTGTGTGTGTGTGTGTGTGTGTGTGTGTGTGTTTGTGTGATTACCTAATTGTGATTACCTAATTGCGTTTACGGGAAAGAGCCCAAAGCTCGTATCTTCCCGTCTCCTCATCGGTTCCATTTTATACTTAGTGATACTTATCATACCTGTCCTTAAAACTATGGATTGAGATGGCATTAACTACCTCCTCGCTTATCGAATTCCAATTATCAACTACTCTTACACTGAAAAAGTATTTCCTTACATCCTGCAAAGAAGTTTTCTTACCAAGCTTCAAACTATGACCTCTAGTTCTAGAGCTAGCCATATCAAAATATCGATCCCTATCCACTCTATCATAACCATGAAGGAATTTAAAGACTGTCACCATATCCCCCCTCACTCCTCTAGCTTCGTGTGATGATAAGTCTAATTCCCTGAGCCTCTCATCATAACTGAGATTGCGTATTTCTGGCACCAGTTTCGTGGCATGTCTTTGAACTTTTTCAAGCTTAGCTATGTGCTTTTTCAAGTGCGGATTCCAAAAGGGGGCTGCATATTCGAGTTTTGGCCTCACATAGGTTACATAAATATTTCTGAACATTTCCTTGTCCATGTGCCTGAAGGCTACCCTTACATTTGATATGAATGCATATGCTGCCCTTACTATGCCATTTATATGTATTTCTGGAGACAAATCTGCCAGTATGTTTACTCCTAGATCTCTCTCATTTTCTGCCTCTTGAAGTTGTACTCCAGCCACCGAGTAGTCAAGCTTGGGCCTTCTTGCACTTGTACCCATTCTCATTACCTTACATTTTGAAGTATTGAATTTCATTAGCCACTTTTCTGACCACTCATGCAGATTATTTAGATCCTCCTGAAGTTCTCGTTTTTTACTTTCTTCACAATCTTTGCATCATCTGCAAACATATTCATGAATGAATTTACAGACTCTGGTAGGTCATTTACATATACAAGGAACAAAAGTTTCCCTAAAACTGAACCCTGTGAATTCCACTACTAACTCTTCTCCACTCAGACACTGAGTGTCTTACTCTAACCCTCTGTTCCCTTCCTTCTAAGTAAGTTTTTATCCATTCCAAAACATTTCCACCTATTCTAGCCATTGATTGCAGCTTCCTAATAAGTCTCCCATGTGGAACAGTGTCAAACGCTTTCTGGAAGTCTAGGAATATGCAATCTGCCCAGTCCTCTCTTTCCTGTAAGATTTGGCTTACCTCATCATAAAATTCTAATAAGTTTGTTACTGTTGGTCTACCTTCTCTGAAGCCATGTTGCCTCACTGACAAAAAGTTGAAGGATTCCAAGTGAAGAGAGATATGTTTCCTTAGTAGTTTCTCCATAACTTTGCAAACTATGCTGGTCAAGGAAACTGGTCTATAGTTCAGAGCAGTATCCCTCCTCCCCTTTTTGAAGATAGGTATCACATCTGCTTGTTTCCAGCATCTTGGAATCTCCCCTGACTCCAGTGACTCCTTAAATATGATACTTAGTGCCACTGATATTGTGTTTGCGCATTTTTTAAGCACATGAGGGGATATGTGTGTGTGTGTGTGTGTGTGTGTGTGTGTGTGTGTTTGTGTGATTACCTAATTGTGATTACCTAATTGCGTTTACGGGAAAGAGCCCAAAGCTCGTATCTTCCCGTCTCCTCATCGGTTCCATTTTATACTTAGTGATACTTATCATACCTGTCCTTAAAACTATGGATTGAGATGGCATTAACTACCTCCTCGCTTATCGAATTCCAATTATCAACTACTCTTACACTGAAAAAGTATTTCCTTACATCCTGCAAAGAAGTTTTCTTACCAAGCTTCAAACTATGACCTCTAGTTCTAGAGCTAGCCATATCAAAATATCGATCCCTATCCACTCTATCATAACCATGAAGGAATTTAAAGACTGTCACCATATCCCCCCTCACTCCTCTAGCTTCGTGTGATGGTAAGTCTAATTCCCTGAGCCTCTCATCATAACTGAGATTGCGTATTTCTGGCACCAGTTTCGTGGCATGTCTTTGAACTTTTTCAAGCTTAGCTATGTGCTTTTTCAAGTGCGGATTCCAAAAGGGGGCTGCATATTCGAGTTTTGGCCTCACATAGGTTACATAAATATTTCTGAACATTTCCTTGTCCATGTGCCTGAAGGCTACCCTTACATTTGATATGAATGCATATGCTGCCCTTACTATGCCATTTATATGTATTTCTGGAGACAAATCTGCCAGTATGTTTACTCCTAGATCTCTCTCATTTTCTGCCTCTTGAAGTTGTACTCCAGCCACCGAGTAGTCAAGCTTGGGCCTTCTTGCACTTGTACCCATTCTCATTACCTTACATTTTGAAGTATTGAATTTCATTAGCCACTTTTCTGACCACTCATGCAGATTATTTAGATCCTCCTGAAGTTCTCGTTTTTTACTTTCTTCACAATCTTTGCATCATCTGCAAACATATTCATGAACGAATTTACAGACTCTGGTAGGTCATTTACATATACAAGGAACAAAAGTGGCCCTAAAACTGAACCCTGTGAATTCCACTACTAACTCTTCTCCACTCAGACACTGAGTGTCTTACTCTAACCCTCTGTTCCCTTCCTTCTAAGTAAGTTTTTATCCATTCCAAAACATTTCCACCTATTCTAGCCATTGATGGCAGCTTCCTAATAAGTCTCCCATGTGGAACAGTGTCAAACACTTTCTGGAAGTCTAGGAATATGCAATCTGCCCAGCCCTCTCTTTCCTGTAAGATTTGGCTTACCTCATCATAAAAATTCTAATAAGTTTGTTACTGTTGATCTACCTTCTCTGAAGCACAGTCTGGTTCCAGCTCCAGTAGTGATAGGACCTGCATAAGTATCTCTGTCCTCTTTTCCTCCTCTCTCACGAGAGTCAGAAAAAGAAGCAAAGACTGCTTTTGTTTTGTTTTGTTTTGTGTTCCCGATTTTTGTTTTAGTGAAAACAAGTGACTGTGTGTGTGATATACCCCAAATAATTTTTCCTGCCCTTCTCTCTC
>JAXCGZ010020094.1:0-23035 GCA_037179515.1 Halocaridina rubra
GGTAGAATTAAGGCAATTTTATGTTATCTTCAAGGCACCCAACGTACTTTCTCCATATTCACTGCTGTTCAATAGGATCTAAGAGCATGACAGTGTGGGAGACCTCAAAACAATTTGTTGAACTAGCGGGTTTGCTGATTTTCAAAGCAGAGTTGGTAAAAAAAAAAAAAAAAATGGTGCACTGCATCAATATGTCAAAGTAAGGGCTTTGTCCTGTAAAAAACATATTCAAATGATCACTTTCTGGCAAAAATAAATGCTAATAAATGAATATGGAGGACTATAATGCTAAGTTTGATCACGTAACAAACACATATATGAGAATTAGGAGAAATTTCAGACAAAATGTTTACTAAACACATTCAATGTGCACAATATATGCAGTTTTAAAAAATTATCAACATGCTTCATACTACCATAATTCAGCAATGTTGCAAGTCGGAAAGATTACCTTTTGCATATGAGTAGGCCAGTGATATCTTACTGCTGACAGCAATATTATAACGTGAAGTGATTGAGGGCTCGGGATATGCTACTTATTTGGAAACATTTGTTCAGATTTTCTTTACACTATTCAGTAAGAAAAGCATCAACAGTGAGTATAGACATTTTTCTTTTGCAAAAAGAAACTGGCACAAAGCTATTTCGATCTCTCTACACATGAGATGCATAATTTCGAAAGTATATTACACTTACAAATATTTAGGGGCTGCAGCAGTTTGGTTGTTAGAGGTCTTGAAACTGAAACTGACAAACTGTGTTCGATCTCACCTTGGGTTGCTAGGAAGGGCCTCCAATTTTAATTTCCAAGCTCTAACCTAGGTCCACCGCCATTCAAACTGGGATTAATAGCGAAACATAAAATGGCAAATAACAACAATACTACATTTACAAATGTTTACATCCTTACCGTAGGGCAAGAACAGCATGGCAGTGGGCTAAGGCTCCTTTTCAGGCAAACACAGCAGTGTGTTGTTAATGAAGAATCCAACAGAAGAACACTGCTGTAAGCCTCTTCAACCACAAGAAGTTCCCCTGTAATAATAAAACAGTTCATTATAGGGATTTGTTATGGCATTTTATGCTTGGATATCTCTATTGAGCCAATCCCCTACAAATGCATCCAAGTTTGGAATCGGCAATAGAGAAAATTTCTCCATAAGTGGTTGGGGTCTGTGCAGATATAAACTCTTTACTAAATGAATAATTCTAATTACTTCACACATTAATTTAGCTGATGCTATCAAAAATAAAAAGAAATTACAGAAACTCTTATTTATAAATGCAGTCATTTCCTACCACAATTATATATTTGTAACTCATTTATCACAAGATCACTGCACACAAAAAATTTCTTATTATGTGAGAAACAGACTTCCCTCACTGAAGAAGCAATTCCATTCCTTTTCAAAAACCTTTTTTTTTTTTAGCTTGGATTAAAATTTTTTTAAATATACTGTACTTGATAAATTTTTTTCTGAATGAATACTGTTTCACAAAAAGGAAAGAATAGGTCAACAATACGATCACTGCGAATGATCAGATCAAGCAAATAATATCATGATCAGTAATATTGAACAAGCAATAGAGAAAGGCTAAAAAAACAGATAATATATGATCTATTAAAAGAAAAAGTACCTATAATGAGAGAAAAATGGTATACGATAAAATTACACAAGTTACCTGGTTCAATATCCCTTTCAGCTCTGAGGTAGCGTCCTTGAGATGATGAGAACTGTAAGGCAACGGCATCACTTAAGTTTGGAATTGCTGCATTAAAGTTATCTAAAACAGGAGGATCTGGGGATTCATACACAAATAATATTTCGTCTTTTGCCATATCTGCTATTTTGATCCTTTCTTCAGTCAAATTTTTCTCTACTGAAGCACCTGATTGATCATGTGATTGACACTCTAGTAAGAGTTTATTTAAAGCTTCTCTAGAAAACTTGATTTTTGTTTCATCTAGATTTAAGTCGCAGAGAGATTGAATAGCTGCTTCAATCAGCTGCCTGGCCTCTTCCTTCCTTCCCAAACATAACATACATTTTGCTTTCCTTTCTGCTAGTTTGCTTTGTAACAACTTAGGATAGCCATACATGATAGCATAATTAATATCCTGAATGCACTGAGCATACTGTCTCAGTTCTAATAGCACAGCAGATCTATTAGCAAACGCTAATGCTAAGGCTTTATACTCTTTATCATCAGTGGCGTAGCATGAGAGTGGTTGCTTTGAATCAGTAATAGACACTGAGATTTTAGAACAAATTTGTTCATCAGGGACAATTTCTGGATGAGAGGCAAATATGATGCTCAAATTATACAGCTCCAAAGCTTTATGAAGCCATTTCTTCTGATAAAACTTATTCCCTTCAGCACGAAACTTTTCAGCCCGGTCTTCAGATTTCGGGGCACGTTGGATACAAGGTCTTAAGTAAGAGTGAGTTTCCTCCAGATGCCAAAGGTATGAAAACATATCTTCTAAGCTGTGATTAGGGCCAAAGTGACTACTCACTTCCAAAACCTTATTAGTTTTTTTAAGCTTGTTAAGAAGCTTGGAGAATATATATTCAAAGTCTTTAGTCTCATCCATTGTAGATTACGAAAACTCTTTTTAATAATTGAAAAACCTGGGAAAGAGAGCAACAAACATAACATTTATTAGTTAAATAATTTTGATCAAGAGCTGGAAAATTATATAAAAATTTTCCATGATCTCTATGATTCAAAATTTACCCTGACTAGAAAACATATGAATTATGCTCAAAATTTCTAAATTCTATGCAGTTACTCAAAGAATATATAGCTTCACTGAAATATCAAACACATTCAGCAAGCAGAGTCATCTGATTAGTGTAATTATATAATATATGAATGTTGTACAACTCAACTAGGAGAGGTATCTGTTAGAAAAATTAAGAGCATTCAGCCTTTAATAAATCATCGATAATATCATTAATATAAACAAAATTATTATATAGATCAAATAATTATATAATAGTAAGTATGGATTATATGCAATACATACTGGAAAAAAATCTTCTAAAATATTACCATTAATCATCACATCTGGGAAACTGTTTCCTAAAAAGAATTTTCCTAAGAAACAATTATAAATACCTATATAATGCATCATATATATATAAAACATACCCAAGGTTACAGAAGACCTCCACTTCTAAAGATATCAATGTAAAGTGTGAATACAATTATAATGCAGTTTCTCTTTAAAATCAGAGGCCCACTGATGAACTTTAAAACCCTGCTCATAAATTATTTACATGTAAATATATCTAAAATATACTTTATAATATAACTATAAATCATGATTCCTTTCACACCCATTGCAATTTTATTGAAAGAGCTCAATAAATACCGTCACTGATATTTAAAAAAAAAAAAAAAAAACCTTGAACAATGCTGTCAGGGCAACTAATCATCTCTGGTACCTTGGAGGAAAGAAGTTAATCTAACCAATTGTCCAAACTTGCTTGTCACCCTCCAAATTTAATGCCTGCATTATGAGAAAAGATAAATTACACTACTTGGACAAATATAGGCTATACTCAAATCTGAGACCATGCAAAATTGTTAATTCAGTAACTTTCCTTTGAATCCTCTCAAATTTTTCAAGTTTCTTTGAAAGTTTTGTTTTGCCCTTTACGTATCACTATCAGCCTAATCCGTTCGAATGAGGGCAGACAAAGACAGCCTGGGGCTGGGGAATTAAGGCTGGATGCCCTTCCTAACATCCACAGAGGGATCAAATATGGATATGCTAATTCCCCAGTTGAGGGCTCTAACAATAAAGTATACAGCCTAAATCTGAAGACTATTCCAGATGGAGTCATTATTGATATCAGGGTACATTCAATGAATGCTAATTTTATAAGTCCTATTTTCCATCATGTATTCTTACAGTTCACTGAAAAGATAACATTGTTGCTGCAACACACACTCAAAT
Organism: Halocaridina rubra; assembly: GCA_037179515.1. Classification (NCBI taxonomy): domain Eukaryota; kingdom Metazoa; phylum Arthropoda; class Malacostraca; order Decapoda; family Atyidae; genus Halocaridina; species Halocaridina rubra. The sequence continues at coordinate 3,968 of JAXCGZ010020094.1, forward strand.
ATTTCTTGATTTTTACAAAGTTCACGATTGCTTTTATCACATGAAACACAATTTCAAAACGGTTGACATAACACACAGCACTCATTTGAAAAATCAAACATTTGGGAAGCATCTTTTTATGCCAATTCACCTCCCTCTCCCTATTATCTTTACTGACTGTGTTTCCATATTAACATCATATATGTGAAAATGGAATTTTTTCAACAACTTATTTGTTATAAAAAAAAAACTCCCACTGATATGCTTATTAAGTGTCTAACAATTATTTAAATTTTAGATTAATTTTACACCAGCAGTCTACAAATACGTTTGTATATACCTAACACATTAGTATTTTCTACTTTTACTCATTGTTCCACATAAGGTCCATCATCAATATGACTGATAATAATACTGATAATACTACTAAATATTCATATACTGTACAGCTACTTGACGTGAGAAGACATAATAAATTATTGTCACCAATTACTAATTAAGAACAAAAAACCATGACCACTTCAGCTGTAACAAAATTCTTACATTACACGAACTTACATAAAAGAAACTTTGCATGCCCTAACTTATGCACATCATATGAACAAGTAGTTCATATGATGAGCAAAATTTAGTTATCATAAAATACATAAAATGCTCACAGACGACTGCAATAGTGAAGAGGTTAGATTGCTCTACTTTGAAAGTGACAAACCTATGTTCAGTATTATATTAGAAGAAGGGATTATTCTCTTACAATAATAGAACCGCATTTTTCTGATAGTTTTCGTTGTAAAATAATGAATATGAACTCCATTTCTGGCGCAAAAAACATTGATTATTTTCCCCAAAGGGGGTCCGGGGGCATAGCCCCCCGGTTAGGGAAAATATAACCCCAAGGGGTTCGAGGGCAAAGCCCCCAATTTGGCTAAATGCGTTCCCCTTGGATAGGTTTGATTAGGACGCACTAAAAGTTTTTTTTTGCGCCAGAAATGGAGTTCAGATTCGTTTATTTCCCAACTAAAACTTTCAGAAATAGGTAGTTTTATTATTGTAAGAGAATAATTCCCTCTCTAAAATTTACCTAAGTTCTCATCCACATGTATTCTACCAATCAGCAGGAATATCTCATTATCTTTAATTAAAGCTTATAAATATTACGTAGAAGACAGAAGTTTAAAAGATAAAAATCTCTAGCTTATCTGAACTATTTCACCGTACACCGCAAGTGGTCTCTATGAACACTTAACCTATTAATTTTATTTGCTATGATGTGTACAAAATGTATTTCTCTCAATGGAAATAGCAATGCTCGTTTCTTTTTCCATCCAAATTCAATTTCATATCATGATTCAAGAGCCATATAAAACCCTGGTGTCAGCAGATGATTCGCTGAATTAATAGTTCACAAAATTCACATCTACCAGACGAGTTTCCCTCTTTAGTAAGCAATAAAAACAACAAAATAATTAACATGCTTTTCTTCCCTCTCGCCTACACTAATGACTGTAAGTCTAATATTAGATTGTTTACATTGATGAAAGCATGGAAATTCTATTTCAATGTCTAATTGGAGACTTAGGCTCATCATAAAAACGCGCATTTCTTTAATTTAACCTAGAAGAGTACGCAGAGCTGTTTTTCACATACTTCATAAAACAAATTTGAATCAACAAATATTTTTTTCTGTTGATGATTTTTAATAATACTAAAACATATTACTTATTTGTTGAATAAGTCTTGATCAAATTTCGGACAAGTGAAGACGGGAGTTTATAGTAGCCTTTTTAACGACGACTCCTACAGATGAATCAGATATTAAAGGGGTGAAAATGGAAACATGTTATTCATTAATCCTGTGACACAATCCACATAGCAGCAGATTGAATTCGACCACGTGTATTATATATACGGATAAATAAATGTGATAATTACACATATATCTTTGATTATTTATTATCAACTATGCATTTATCGGTCGTATAAATACTACTTGCAAACATATATATATATATATATATATATATATATATATATATATATATATATATATATATATATATATATATATATATATATATATATATATATATATATATATATATATATATATATATATATATATATATATATATATATATATATATATATATATGTTGTAATGCAATTAAAGATGCCTATAGCTTCACAAGGCATTTCAGAGATGCCTATAAGTGCCAGGTGGCAGTGACGCACTCGATACCCACCGATCGCAATGAGTAGCACAAGAGATCCAAGTCAGTGAGAGGTAAGATCTTGTCAGGGGCAGACGTCACGTCCACAGCTTAGCTAGTCTCCCCCTTGGGGGCGAGAATCTGGAATCATTCGTGACAGGGACTGTAGGAATTGGAGCTCTGAGGAATTAATTGATAATCTAGAAAAAAAAATATACCAAGAAGATGCTTATCTGTTATCACCAACCACGCTACCAAAGGAAGAAAAACATCATAATTATTGGTGTAAAATAGTGGGATGAAAATCCCACCACATTGATGACACTCGGTGGAATAATGTTCACACCATATATATATATATATATATATATATATATATATATATATATATATATATATATATATATATATATATATATATATATATATATATTTAATGGGCTTTTCCTACCATACATATATATATATATATATATATATATATATATATATATATATATATATATATATATATATATATATATATATATATATATATATATATATATATATATATATATATATATATATATATATATATATATATATATATATATATATATATATATATATATATATATATATATATATATATATATATATTTAATGGGCTTTTCCTACCATATATATATATATATATATATATATATATATATATATATATATATATATATATATATATATATATATATATATATATATATATATATATATGGTAGGAAAAGCCCATTAAATAAAGCACGAAATTAATAAGTACTTTTTATATGTATTTTTTCCTTGTTTTATTTAATGGGCTGGCTTTTACCATACCTCCTCCGGCTCTTTTTGCAAATCTGACTGATGATTATAGGCCTGTTGCTGTTAAGTCAAGATAATACAGTGAACCCGATAAAAGATTCATTACATCAGAAATTGAGAGGCTTCTCCCTGAAGGAGTCATTGAACCAAGCAATTCGCCTTGGAGAGCTCAAGTTTTAGTCACAACTAGTGAGCGACAAAAGAAAAAAATAGTTGTAGCCTATACGCGGACTATCAACTGATTTACGCTGTTGGATGCTTACCCTCATCCAAAAATTGATTAACTGGTAAATAAAGTGGCACAGTATTGATTCTTCAGCACAATCGACCTAAAGTCTGCCTATCATCAAATTCCAATACTTAACAAGAACAAGCCATAGACAGCTTTTGAAGCTTGTAATCAGCTGTACCAAGTTACCTGGATCACATTTGGGGTAACCAATGGTGTCGCTTGTTTCCAGCGGATAATGGACCAATTTATTGCTGACAGTGATCTTGCAGATACTGTTGGGTATTTTGACAATATTACTGTCTGTGGGAAAATTAAAGAGGAGCACGATACTAACCTAGGAACACTCGTGGAGGCTGCTAAGCAGTCAAATTTGACCTTTAATCTTGATAAGTGTTTATTTTCAGTTTCATCCGTAGATTTCTTGGGTTATTCTGTCTCTGATGGGAAGATTAAACCCAATCCAGAACGTCTTCGGCCATTACGGGACTTGTCCATTCCACATGATATTGCTTCATTACGTCGAGCTCTTGGTATGTTCTCATGCTACTCACAGTGGATAGCAAACTACTCTGAGAAAGCTATTCCTCTGATTCAGGCCAAAACGTTTCCACTCTCTGAAGCTGCTAAGGAGGTATTTAAATGGTTAAAAACTGAAATTGAGTACTCAGTAGTACAATCAATTGATGGAACTATCCCATTTGTGGTAGAGACGGATGCATCTGAGCATGCTGTGGCAGCCACTCTAAATCAGTCAGGAAGACCCGTGTCCTTCTTTTCTAGGACTCTTAGCCCTAGCCAAAGGAAACATTCTGCTATAGAAAATGAGGCATGTATAGTAGTAGAAGCACTTCGCAAATGGCGTCACTATCTGACTTGGCGTCATTTTACTCTTATTACCGATCAGAAATCAGTGGCTTTTATGTTGGACTCAAAGCAGTCTGACAAAATAAAAAATGACAAAATACAGGGGTGGAGAAATTAGCTTGCCTGTTACAAATTTGACATTCAATATCGGCCTGGCAAGGATAATATCCCTGCTGATGCATTATCAAGGGTGTATTGATCTGCTGTGGAGATAGAAACTTTACTGAATTTACTATGTTCACTCTTCCACCCTGATATAACACGAATGACACATTTTGTTAGGAACCAAAGCCTTCCATTTTCCGTGGAGGAGGTAAAAAGGGTAACTTCCTCATGTACAGTTTGTGCTCAGTGTAAACCACAGTTCTATTAACCCGAATCATCTCATTTGATCAAAGCAATGGTTCAGTTTGAAAGACTTAGTAGTATTGATTTTATAAGACCACTGCCATCCTCATCAAAGAATCAGTATCTGCTGACTGTTACTGACGAATTTTCTCGGTTCCCATTCGCATTTGAATGCCCTTATATGAGCTCACAGATTGTTATCACATGTCTTAGTCAATTGCTTGCAATATTTGGTATGCCTTCACACATCCATTCTGATAGAGGAGCTTCATTTATGTCAGCAGACATTTGCCATCTTCTCAACGGCCGAGGGATTCCTACTAGTCGCACTACTTCATATAATTCCCAGGGCAATGGTCAGTGCAAGCGATACAATGGAATGATCTGGAAATCTATTGCTCTTGCACTAAAATCAAAACGTCTACCTGTTTCTCATTGGGAGCTTGTTTTAGAGGATACCCTACATTCAATCTGTACTTTCAACATCTACAAATGCTACTCCACTTGAGCACCTGTTTGCTTTTCAACACCGGTCAATCAGCGGATACTCTCTCCCAACGTGACTTTCTTCCCTAGGACCTGTCCTAATAAAATGCTATGTCAGAGAATCCAAGTATGACCTTATTGTTGAAGAGGCAGAGCTCATAGAAGCAAATCCTCTGTATGCCCACGTATGTTTCTCTAATGACAGGGAAACTACTGTATCAACTCTACACCTGGTTCCAGCAAATAATGTTCAAAATATTACTCAGAAGACTGATAACTCTCAACACCTGGCTCCAGCAAATGATATTCAGAATGTTACTCACAGGCCTGATAATTTTCACTCTCCCGCTGCTGAAAGTGTAGATATTATGAACAGACAAGTATACAACAGTAATGAAATGTATTAACCAAATGATGCCAGTCGCCCAGATTCTTTGGGCATCCCAATGACTCAGGGAACTCAGCGTCCTTCACACTCATCTGAAAACGAGATGCCGGTACCTTTGCATAGTTCTGAGAACCAACATCGACCTCCAAATTGCTAAGATTTGTAAATTACGGTCTTTGAATGTTTTTATAGTATACTTTCTAGTGTTATAATATGCTTATTGTTGTACACTTTGATATAGTGATTTTCTTGTCAGCAAGGGGGAATGTTACAAAATTCTCTCAATGTAGTCTTTCATTTTACTATCATTGTATACCTTCTAATTGCAATTATAATTTCTAATTCTCTTACCATTGTATATTTTATTTGCAGATGCTTGTATTTGTAGTTATGTAGAATAAAGCCTTAAAGACTACTATGGCTTATTACAGGGCGCATAAGGCATTCATTTACACATGTGGACAAAGACATGCTTAGGTGTATTTATAAATCCTTAATTCGTCCCCACTTGCAATACACTCTTCAAAGAAGAGCTGCTGCTACAGTGCTAAAACTACAAGAGCTACCTTATGAAGAAAGACTCAAGACCCTGAGTCTTGGAGTGATTTTGACTCCATACCTTAAATTTAGCAATCATATAGATAAAGCTTCTGCCAAGGCCAAAATTAACAGTTCGCAGTTCATTTAAATGTGGATATGAGAAAATCTTTTCACTGTGTCTACAGGGCCCTTATTCAGAGTCATTTGGAATACCATAATGCAATCTGGTGTCCCATTCAGAAATGTCATGCTGACCTCTTAGAAAGAACCCAGATGTGCAGTACCAAAATAGTACCCACATTGAATGCTACTACAAATAACCAAAATTAGATATATTCAAATGTACAATTCCTTAAGATGGATATCAACAGGTTTATCCTAGAGGAGCCTGAACATATCCAGCGAGTCCTTGTGTCTGAAGGCTACCCTTTCATTTTTTAGATGACTGTGACACCGGGACGGGCAAAAACTGCCCTCATCAATAAAGTCCGGGCACGAGAAAACACCAAGATGAAGGAAAAGAAAAAAGTTAAGGACGAGGCCGAGATGAGGTAATGCTACACATAGGAAACGACACGGAAAAAATAGTCAAAGTACAAAGGACCTAGAGATTTGGAGGATTAGGCCCTGAAGACGATAGATCTACTTTTTGAAGGAAGATAGGTCACAAGAATTAGGAAAGACAGAAGGAGGAAGAAAGTTCCAGAGTCTGGAGGTAGATGGGAAGAGGCAGTCACTGCACCGACCAATCTGCAAGCTACAAATCTCCACACAGTACCTGCGAAATGAGGCCGCTTGGCGAGTGTTACACGGCCTCGGCAGTGGGGGAGGGTTGCAAGTCGCCAACTCATCAGAGCAGTGATGGAAGTAGTAGCGAGAGAAAAGAGAATGGGATGATATGGCGAAGAGAGAGAAAATCCAGAATAGAAGAGATGGATCATTAATGAGTATGATTGCCTTAGATTCAACTCTATCAAGGAGATAAGTAATAGAAGAAGCACCCCAGATGTGTGAGCAGTATTCTAAGTAGGGGTGGATAAGATCTTTCTAGATTTTAAGTAACAGTAAAGAGAAAAAGTAATGACGAAAACGAAACAGAACCAGCCAATTTTTTAGATGAAGATTTAGAAATTTCGATAATGTGATTCCTCCAAGACAAGTTAAGAGGCTATATGGATTCCTAATATGTTGATAAAATTAAGAGGGTAAATTTCATTCGATTCAAAGACAATAGGGTTATCAGTAGGATAAAGCATATGCAGTCCTCACCATACCATTTAAATGCAATTCCGAAGACAATTCTGTCAGTGTGTTTACTCCCAGATTTCTCTCATTTTCTGTCTCTTACTGTTATCGAGTACCCAAATTTGGGCCTACTTGAACTTGTACCTATTCTCATTACTTCACATTTTAAAATATTGAATTTTATCAGTCACTCTTCTGACCACTCTTGTTTGTCTGTATGTATGTGAACAAGATTAGTAAGCACGATCAATAGTTGCTTGACTACGTGAAAACCCCAGTCTATGCGATTGATTTGCGTCAAGTTCGATGTCCTTGACTCGTTGCATACCCGAAACCGTAAAGCAATAGGCTGCTCTGCAGCTCTACTCTTTGTGATTCGCAGCTGTAAGACGAAATACTGTACTGACTAGCCTCTAGTATCCCAAACATAATACTTTTGTGCCGAGACGATGGGTAATAGTTCTTGAAGCTTACCGAATTCATTTATTGATATATAAGCAAAGGATTAAGTGGTGAACTGTTAGAGGTACGTAATTCTGATAGTAAGCCGATCGGCACCAAAACTCGACTAAGTTTTTCTTTTGTTTACTATTATAAGGAACATTTTTTGAAACTTTATAACTGGTATTCATACCTCATCAATATATCATCACACACACAGCTTGAAAAAGTTCAAAGACATGCCACGAAACTGGTGCCAGAAATACGCAATCTCAGTTATGATGAGAGGCCGAGGGAATTAGACTTACCATCACTCGAAGCTAGAAGATTGAGGGGGGATATGGTGACAGTCTTTAAATTACTTCATGGTTATGATAGAGTGGATAGGGCTCGATATTTTGATATGGCTGGCTCTAGTACTAGAGGTCATAGTTTGAAGCTTTGTAAGAAAACTTCTTTGCAGGATGTAAGGAAATAGTTTTTCAGTGTAAGAGTAGTTGATAACTGGAATTGGCTAAGCGAGGAGGTAGTTAATGCTCTCTCAATCCATAGTTATAAGGACAGGTATGATAAGTATCACTAAGTATAAAATGGAAGCGATCAGGAGACGGGAAGATACGAGCTTTGGGCTCTTTCCCTTAAACACAATTAGGTAATAACAATAAGGTAATCTCACACACACACACACACACACACACACACACAAATGATGCCATGAAAACGTCCTTTGCTGATGCACTAAAGGGGAATGTGGCAGTAAAAGAGGCTGTAAAGGTGGTGGCACTGGAAAACATACAAACAGTTGACTATAAAGAGACAGTAATCGAAAAAATGAAAGACGTTGTGATGGAAAGGGCAAACCCACTCATCAGACAGGCACTTGATAAGGAGAAGACAGTGGTAATCTCAGGCATAAGTGAATCCCAGGAGCCAACATGGCAGGGGAGACTTGAAGAAAATAAAGCTAGGGTTGTAGACCTGATAAGAAAGCTTGGAGTAGTATGTGGTCCTGAGGATATTGTAAACATACACCAACTAGGTAAATATTCGAGGGAAGGAAAGCCGAGACCAACAAAAGTAACCTTTGAGAGAGGGGAGACATGTAGGGAAATATTGTTGAGAAAAAAAGTCTAAAAGACCTTCAAGAATGCAAAGAAGTGTTCATTAGACGATACAGAACACAGGAAGAGATGGGAAAGATCAAAAACTTGTTGCAAGAGGCAAGAAGGTTAAATGATGAAAGAAATGAAGAAGAGAAGAAAAATTTTCGTTACGGAATACTTCCAGACAAAGGGGAGATAAAGAAGATAATGACAGAAGATCAGGGGATGGGGCCTCATTAAGATTGTTATACACAAATGCTGATGGATTAGCTGGTAAGGCAGTAGAATTAAAAGATAGGATTCACAACAGTAAGGCAGATATAGTAGCAATTACAGAGACTAAGTTGAGTGAGGACATAAACAGTGTCACAGTTTTTCCTAAGGGCTTCAGAATACTAAGGGTCGAAAGATCTGAGAGGACTGGTGGAGGGATAGCACTGCTCATAAGTGAGAGGATTCAAGTTGAAGAGATAAACTTGGCTATAGAAAGTGAGTTCAGGGAATTTCTTGTTGCTCGCATAAATACTGGGTCAGAGAGCATTATAATAACTGTTGTATACAACCCACCAAGGAACCAAAATAGGCTTGAAATTTATGAGGAAAGTCATATAGGTACGATTGAAGTCATAAACTCAGTTGTTAACATGGCGCGGGAGAAAAAATGTAGGATTTTGATTATGGGAGACTTTAATCATAAAGAGATAGATTGGATAAATCTTGACCCACACAGTGGTGAGGACTCCTTTGGGGCAAGATTCCTAGATTGCGTACAAGGGAATTTCCTACACCAACATGTAATGGAACCAACAAGAGCCAGGGGTGGGGATGAGCCATCACTACTTGATCTGGTGTTCACAGATAATGTGTTGGATATTGAAAATATTGAGTATGAACCACCAATTGGAAAGAGTGACCACTGTGTGTTGTTGATGGAGTATATCATTGAAGACATTCTTCCTGAGAGTAGAGGCACTGAGGACATGAGGAGGAACTATCAGAAAGGAGATTACATCAAAATGAATGAGCTTTTTGCAGTTATTGACTGGAGAACCTTATTTTACAACAAATCTGTACAAGAAATGTATGACATCTTTTGTGAGAAATATGGGAAGATTGTAGATTGCTGCATACCTGTCACCAAAGTAGGTGTAATTCATGCCAGAGAGAAATGGTTCGATAATGGGTGTAAAAGAGCTAAGGAGTGGAGAGACAAATGCTGGAAAAGGTATAGGAGGAGAAAAAACATAAATGCCTGGCAAACCTACAAAAGAGCAAGAAATGACTACCTAAGTAAAAGGAGAGAGGCAGAGAAAGATTATGAGAGGGACATCACCAGGAAGGCAAAAGAAAATCCCAAGCTTTTCCACAGCTTTATCAGAGGAAAACTGAAGGTAAAAGAACAGGTTTTAAGGCTAAAGAGAGCGGATGGAAGCATCACTGAGATGGACGAAGAGATCTGCAAAGAATTGAACAAGGAGTTTCAGTCAGTATTTACAGTAGAAAATACCCCACCCCCTCAGATTGCAGTGATAGAAGCTCAAGGGCCGGTATTAGAGAACATCAACCTTACAGCCACAGAGGTATGCAAAGCGCTGATGGATTTAGATGTTCATAAAGCTACAGGTCCTGATGACATATCCCCTCATGTGCTTAAAAAATGCGCAAACACAATATCAGTGGCACTAAGTATCATATTTAAGGAGTCATTGGAGTCGGGGGAGATTCCAAGATGCTGGAAACAAGCAAATGTGATACCTATCTTCAAAAAGGGAAGGAGGGATACGGCTCTGAACTATAGACCAGTTTCCTTGACCAGCATAGTTTGCAAAGTTATGGAGAAACTACTAAGGAAACATATCTCTCTTCACTTGGAATCCTTCAACTTTTTGTCAGTGAGGCAACATGGCTTCAGAGAAGGAAGATCAACAGTAACAAACTTATTAGAATTTTATGATGAGGTAAGCCAAATCTTACAGGAAAGAGAGGGCTGGGCAGATTGCATATTCCTAGACTTCCAGAAAGCGTTTGACACTGTTCCACATGGGAGACTTATTAGGAAGCTGCAATCAATGGCTAGAATAGGTGGAAATGTCTTGGAATGGATAAAAACTTACTTAGAAGGAAGGGAACAGAGGGTTAGAGTAAGACACTCAGTGTCTGAATGGAGAAGAGTTAGTAGTGGAGTTCCACAGGGTTCAGTTTTAGGGCCACTTTTGTTCCTTGTATATGTAAATGACCTACCAGAGTCTGTAAATTCATTCATGAATATGTTTGCAGATGATGCAAAGATTGTGAAGAAAGTAAAAAACGAGAACAATGGTAGAGAACTTCAGGAGGATCTAAATAATCTGCATGAGTGGTCAGAAAAGTGGCTAATGAAATTCAATACCTCAAAATGTAAGGTAATGAGAATGGGTACAAGTGCAAGAAGGCCCAAGCTTGACTACTCGGTGGCTGGAGTACAACTTCATGAGACAGAAAATGAGAGAGATCTAGGAGTAAACATATTGGCAGATTTGTCTCCAGAAATACATATAAATGGCGTAGTAAGGGCAGCATATGCATTCTTATCAAATGTAAGGGTAGCCTTCAGGCACATGGACAAGGAAATGTTCAGAAATATTTATGTAACCTATGTGAGGCCAAAACTCGAATATGCAGCCCCCTTTTGGAATCCGCACTTGAAAAAGCACATAGCTAAGCTTGAAAAAGTTCAAAGACATGCCACGAAACTGGTGCCAGAAATATGCAATCTCGGTTATGATGAGAGGCTGAGGGAATTAGACTTGCCATCACTCGAAGCTAGAAGAGTAAGGGGGGATATGGTGACAGTCTTTAAATTCCTTCATGGTTATGATAGAGTGGATAGGGATCGATATTTCGATATGGCTGGCTCTAGAACTAGAGGTCATAGTTTGAAGCTTCGGAAGAAAACTTGTTTGCAGGATGTAAGGAAATACTTTTTCAGTGTAAGAGTAGTTGATAATTGGAATTCGCTAAGCGAGGAGGTAGTTAATGCTACCTCAATCCATAGTTTTAAGGACAGGTATGATAAGTATCACTAAGTCTAAAAATGGAACCGATCAGGAGACGGGAAGATACGAGCTTTGGGCTCTTTCCCGTAAACACAATTAGGTAATCACAATTAGGTAATCACACACATCCATAGTTTTAAGGACAGGTATGATAAGTATCACTAAGTCTAAAATGGAACCGATCAGGAGACAGGAAGATACGAGCTTTGGGCTCTTTCCCTTAAACACAATTAGGTAATCACAATTAGGTAATCACACACACACACACTGTTCCACATGGGAGACTTATTAGGAAGCTGCAATCAATGGCTAGAATAGGTGGAAATGTTTTGGAATGGATAAAAACTTACTTAGAAGGAAGGGAACAGAGGGTTAGAGTAATACACTCAGTGTCTGAATGGAGAAGAGTTAGTAGTGGAGTTCCACAGGGTTCAGTTTTAGGGCCACTTTTGTTCCTTGTATATGTAAATGACCTACCAGAGTCTGTAAATTCATTCATGAATATGCTTGCAGATGATGCAAAGAGTGTGAAGAAAGTAAAAAACGAGAACAATGGTAGAGAACTTCAGGAGGATCTAAATAATCTGCATGAGTGGTCAGAAAAGTGGCTAATGAAATTCAATACTTCAAAATGTAAGGTAATGAGAATGGGTACAAGTGCAAGAAGGCCCAAGCTTGACTACTCGGTGGCTGGAGTACAACTTCAAGAGACAGAAAATGAGAGAGATCTAGGAGTAAACATACTGGCAGATTTGTCTCCAGAAATACATATAAATGGCATAGTAAGGGCAGCATATGCATTCTTATCAAATGTAAGGGTAGCCTTCAGGCACATGGACAAGGAAATGTTCAGAAATATTTATGTAACCTATGTGAGGCCAAAACTCGAATATGCAGCCCCCTTTTGGAATCCGCACTTGAAAAGGCACATAGCTAAGCTTGAAAAAGTTCAAAGACATGCCACGAAACTGGTGCCAAAAATACGCAATCTCAGTTATGATGAGAGGCTGAGGGAATTAGACTTACCATCACTGGAAGCTAGAAGAGTGAGGGGGGATATGGTGACAGTCTTTAAATTCCTTCATGGTTATGATAGAGTGGATAGGGATCGATATTTTGATATGGCTGGCTCTAGAACTAGAGGTCATAGTTTGAAGCTTCGTAAGAAAACTTCTTCGCAGGATGTAAGGAAATACTTTTTCAGTGTAAGAGTAGTTGATAATTGGAATTGGCTAAGCGATGAGGTAGTTAATGCTATCTCAATCCATAGTTTTAAGGACAGGCATGATAAGTATCACTAAGTCTAAAATGGAACCGATGAGGAGACGGGAAGATACGAGCTTTGGGCTCTTTCCCGTAAACACAATTAGGTAATCACAATTAGGTAATCACACACACACACACACACACACACACCATAGTTTTAAGGACAGGTATGATAAGTATCACTAAGTATAAAATGGAACCGATCAGGAGACGGGAAGATATGAGCTTTGGTCTCTTTCCCGTAAACACAATTAGGTAATCACACACAGAGGTATGCAAAGCGCTGATGGATTTAGATGTTCATAAAGCTACAGGTCCTGATGACATATCCCCTCATGTGCTTAAAAAATGCGCAAACACAATATCAGTGGCACTAAGTATCATATTTAAGGAGTCACTAGAGTCGGGGGAGATTCCAAGATGCTGGAAACAAGCAAATGTGATACCTATCTTCAAAAAGGGAAGGAGGGATACGGCTCTGAACTATAGACCAGTTTCCTTGACCAGCATAGTTTGCAAAGTTATGGAGAAACTACTAAGGAAACATATCTCTCTTCACTTGGAATCCTTCAACTTTTTGTCAGTGAGGCAATATGGCTTCAGAGAAGGTAGATCAACAGTAACAAACTTATTAGAATTTTATGATGAGGTAAGCCAAATCTTACAGGAAAGAGAGGGCTGGGCAGATTGCATATTCCTAGACTTCCAGAAAGCGTTTGACACTGTTCCACATGGGAGACTTATTAGGAAGCTGCAATCAATGGCTAGAATAGGTGGAAATGTTTTGGAATGGATAAAAACTTACTTAGAAGGAAGGTAACAGAGGGTTAGAGTAAGACACTCAGTGTCTGAATGGAGAAGAGTTAGTAGTGTAGTTCCACAGGGTTCAATTTAAGGGCCACATTTGTTCCTTGTATATGTAAATGACCTACCAGAGTCTGTAAATTCATTCATGAATATGTTTGCAGATGATGCAAAGATTGTGAAGAAAGTAAAAAACGAGAACAATGGTAGAGAACTTCAGGAGGATCTAAATAATCTTCATGAGTGGTCAGAAAAGTGGCTAATGAAATTCAATACCTCAAAATGTAAGGTAATGAGAATGGGTACAAGTGCAAGAAGGCCCAAGCTTGACTACTCGGTGGCTGGAGTACAACTTCAAGAGACAGAAAATGAGAGAGATCTAGGAGTAAACATACTGGCAGATTTGTCTCCAGAAATACATATAAATGGCATAGTAAGGGCAGCATATGCATTCTTATCAAATGTAAGGATAGCCTTCAGGCACATGGACAAGGAAATGTTCAGAAATATTTATGTAACCTATGTGAGGCCAAAACTGGAATATGCAGCCCCCTTTTGGAATCCACACTTGAAAAAGCACATAGCTAAGCTTGAAAAAGTTCAAAGACATGCCACGAAACTGGTGCCAGAAATACGCAATCTCAGTTATGATGAGAGGCCGAGGGAATTAGACTTACCATCACTGGAAGCTAGAAGAGTGAGGGGGGATATGGTGACAGTCTTTAAATTCCTTCATGGTTATGATAGAGTGGATAGGGATCGATATTTTGATATGGCTGGCTCTAGAACTAGAGGTCATAGTTTGAAGCTTCGTAAGAAAACGTCTTTGCAGGATGTAAGGAAATACTTTTTCAGTGTAAGAGTAGTTGATAATTGGAATTGGCTAAGCGAGGAGGTAGTTAATGCTATCTCAATCCATAGTTTTAAGGACAGGTATGATAAGTATCACTAAGTATAAAATTGAAGCGATGAGGAGACGGGAAGATACGAGCTTTGGGCTCTTTCCCTTAAACACAATTAGGTAAATACAATTAGGTAACTACACACACACACACACACGCATATATATATATATATATATATATATATATATATATATATATATATATATATATATATATATATATATATATATATATATATATATATATATATATATATATATATATATATATATATATATATATATATATATATATATATATATATATATATATATATATAGTTCAGTGTTTTTGTATTATATATATATATATATATATATATATATATATATATATATATATATATATATATATATATATATATATATATATATATATATTATATATATATATATATATATATATATATATATATATATATATATATATATATATATATATATATATATATATATATATATAAACAAACAAACAAACAAAAACATTTATTTCCATTTTGTACAATGGTTATTCAACATTAATAGTAACTTATAAGTAGACATGTAATTAAACTAACAAATAAGAGGGTTAGACATATAGTTAAATTAAATGTAGCTTTCATAGAAAATAATAATGCTGTAATAAAAATGTTACAATAATGTTAATAATAAAGTAGTAAGTATGCCACTAGATACAGGATCGTTATTATCGGCATCATTTCCATATTTGTTTCCTTACAATGAGAATAATTAGTTCTTAATGAGCAGCAACTATTTGTCCAAAAGAAAACTGTATAGTTTGCCTTTGAAAGCTGTGAAAGAGGATGCATTTTTAAGATGCTCTAGAATATTATTCCAGAGTGTTGGCCCTTTGATAGTGATCTTCTTTGAACCTGCTTCTGTGTTTGTTCTGTGAATAAAGAGCTCACTGCTCTGTCTTGTGTTGGTTCCCCTTATATCCCTGACTGTTTTTAAATCAAATAGCCAGCTAGGATAATGATGGTCCAAAATTTTGAATACAAAAACATAAATAGCATAAGCGACCTTATTTTCTGCCCGCAGCCACCCAAGTTTATTGAGAGCTGGTGTGATGTGGTCGTATTTTCTTATTCCTCCCAGGGCAACTCGAGCTGCAAAATTAATAAGCTTCTGTATTCTGTTTATCTGAGTCTTAGTGGTAGCTCCCCAAACAGTTGTGCAGTAATTAATGTGACTTAGGGCTAGAGATTCAACAACAGTTATTCGAGTGGTAGTCTCAAAATTGTCTTTTATACGTGATAAGTACATTAATGTTCCTGTAACCTTTTTGCATACTTTATCTATGTGGGAATCAAACAACATGTGATTATCAAAGTGAATTCCTAGGTTTTTGACTGTTTTGCTAGGTGTGATAATATTGTCGCAAAAATTAATTGTTGTGTTTTCTGGAATTTGTGCTATGTGGAACCTTGAACCAATAAATATGCACTGTGTTTTACTTTCGTTAATTAACAGCCCAATTTCTTGGAAATAGGTTTTAATTTTTGACAGAGTGTTTTCTGCTCTTAAAGTTAGCTCTGGGAGATTATGAATATCACCACTAAGGAGTAGTTGAGTGTCATCTGCATATTGTACGACTAGACAGTCAGAAATGAAAGAAGATAGATCATTTACGTAAATGGAGAAGAGGATAGGACCAAGTACTGATCCCTGTGGAACACCAAATGATACATTTTTTGGCACAGAGATAATGTTGTTAAGACGTATGGACTGTTTACGATTAGATAGATACTCGCTAAACCAGCTTGGATCAATATTTAAGTTAATACATTTACTTAAAAGAATTTCATGGTTTACACTGTCGAAGGCTTTTGATAAGTCCAACAAAACTAGCAAAGATATTTTTTTCATATCTATATTATTATATATACTATTCGTAACTTTAAGCAGTGCAGCTTCCGTCGAGAGTTTTGGTCTGAAACCATGTTGGCTAATCGTTAGTAGTCTATTTGATTCTAAATATGACATAAGTTGGCATGCAACAATTTTTTCTAATATTTTAGAGAAAATGGGTAGCAGGGAAATGGGACGATAGTTTGTCACATCTTCTCTGTCCCCCTTTTTATGCAGAGGTATTACATGTGCTATTTTCCAAGAGTCAGGAAACTTTTTAGTAACAATGGAAGTGATCATAATAGTTAGAATATAGGATGCAATCACGGGTAGAGCATCTTTGATGAACTGAAATGGTATACCATCTGAACTATAAGAGCCAGAGTTTCTTAGGCTCTTTATGGTAAGAATTAGGGTAGCACAATCGATAGGAATAAGCTTGAAGTACTTTCCTGTGTTTTCATTGGAAGAATTGTCATTTAAGCAATTACTCATATTCACTGAGTTGGTGTTTTCTTGAGTTTTTTCATATGTATTTTTGCCAACGTTAGCAAAATAGTTATTAAAGTTTTCTGCTTTGTCTTTCAACTCCGTAATATTTTCATAACTTTCTGAGGTACTCTTTTCATTTGGTATCATGCTTCTTATCACTTTCCATGTTGCTGCTGTATCATGTCTAGAGTCATTAAATTGTTTTTTGTAAAAGTCTTTTTTACTTACACTGATGAGAGATCTGACACGTTTCTTTTCTGTTTTATAACGTTCTCGGAGAGTCATATCATATCTATTCATTTTTAGCTCTTTTTGTATTTGATTTCTGATTTGCATTGCCTCTTTGATGTCATTAGTTAGCCAGGGGGCTGAAGGGCGGGTTATTTTTCTTGTTACAATGGGTGCACAACAATCTAAGCATTCAAGGAAGACTTGTTAGAATCTCAACCTGCAAATCGACGTTATCTGTGTATTTAATTCTATTAAGTGCATTTGTGTTGTTGATTAATGTTTCACAAAAGATATCAAGGGAGTAATTTTTTAGACACCGGAATGTCTTGAGGAGAGGCTTCCTTTTCGGCTTGTTTATGTTTAGCATAGCAATCTTCAGCTCGTGGTCTGCAATTGGGCAGGGAACTACGTCCCAATAGAGTATACTTTCCACTTTATTTGTTATTATCAGATCTATAAGAGTCCTAGAATTGGGGGTTATGCGGGTCGGTTTTGTCACTATTTGTGTTAACTTCACAGTGTTGATCACCCTTTTCATTTTGTTATCTGCTGAGAGCAAGTCATCATTAAAATCACCAAGTATGTATATGGGTTTATGACGCACACAGATATTTCTGAATGTTTCTAGTAGATGATTGAATGAACTGGTAGGTGCTTTAGGGTGACGGTAAACACACCCTACAATGAAAGATGGAAGTTTCTGATACTGCACAGTGATCCATAAATCTTCGAGCTCCTCAGTTTTTTCTAAACCTGTGGCTATTTCTGATGCACTAAGATAATTTCTAACATAAATACAAACCCCACCCCCTCTGCCATGGTCATTGCGAAATATTTTAAACTCTGGAATATTCACATATCTATTTTCAGTTGTAGGAGGAAGCCAAGTTTCACTTACACAGAGGATGTCTATGTTGTAGTCTTTTGTTAGCATTATTATTTCCTCAAAATGAGCGAGCAGGGACTGAGTGTTCACATGTACTAATGTTACATTCTTACCATGTTTCATTGGGGTGGTATCCATAGTCATAGTTGTAGTTTCGACTGTGTGATTCTGCTGGGAATTCATCATTGTAGTGTGTTCTGGGGTTAGCCCATGGATCCTGGTGTCTGTACCTGCCGTTGGATGTGTAACGCTGGTTTGAGTACGTGCCGTGGTATGATCGGGCCTTCCCAAAGTTTGTATGCCTAGGTGAGTGTCTAGGGTTGTAAGAGCCATCACTCCAGGAGAAGTCTCTTGTGCGTGGACGGCGATAAGAGAGGTTTGTATCGTGTCTCTTTCTGTAGTCTCGCATATAGGGGATTGTTTCATTAGCTCTTTGCTGTTTATTTTGGTATGACTGTAGTTTGGGATATTTTGTAGAATACCCAGGTTGTGTCCATTGTTTGCCCCCACGAAATGGCTGGACACTTGTGCCTGTAGGCCATTGATTCAGTTTGTAAGGCACATATTCAAATCCTTTCGATATCGTTATTGCGAAGGAAACCCAGTTTGGTTTGCGAGAAAGCTCCTTAATCAAGACTTCTTCAGAAGGAATGCCTTGATTTGTCAATGTATTACGTATCTCTCTCTCAAAGGGGTTGCCAGGAATGCGAATATATATTTGAGCTGTAACCCTTGCACTTGCATTATTGGGCAACTGTGGCTGTGGGGGAGAGGACTTCGATGGAATGTTTAGAATAGAGACTGCTGCTATTTTGTCTTTTCTGTTTTCTTCATTGTTTTGCAGCCTATTGCTGGGTTGGTTATTTGTGCTGGAAGATGTAATTTGG
>JAXCGZ010020095.1:0-5000 GCA_037179515.1 Halocaridina rubra
TTGTTCCAGTGTACAAAGTAATTCATACATATGCATACATGCACACAATAACAATTCCCGCAATGATCTTTGAAAAGGGTGTGGCCCAGTCAAAGCATGCCCTCATTCATCAGGAACTCATTCACCTTCATAACTCTAATTACCCAAAAGTTAAGATGCATTTAATCCCAGTGAAGTGTTGCGTGGTTCTACCTCCTAAGCCCAATCATTATTCATTTCTCATTCTACAGTATCTCTTTATCTGTCTTGAACTTGGGTGAATTCTATCCAAGTTAGATGGTGAGCATCCTCTGCCTCCCATGCCCTGTAATCTCCTCTTTCTTCCACAGGATTGGGTTAATAATACCGCCTCCATGTTCTCCTGCTGTAGTGTCACCTTGCGATGAATCAAGGCGTAAAACAATGCGTACACTCAATTTTAATTTGGTTTTGGTGAAACTGTAGTTTGCAGATGTTAATGAAAGAATTTTAGAGTATGATGTAACATATCATTATGTTCGTTGCATCCTGTATATATCACTTCCTTATGATTAGTGTAGCCCATGAGGTTAAGATTAAATACTTTCTCCATGTTCCCCTGCGTGTAATAAAAGTCGACTAAATGGGGTGGAGTGAAAGGCTGGGAATCCCCTCTCCTGTATTTAATTTCCACAAAAAGTCAAAGTATTGCCTTTGACTCAGCCACTCCCTTATAAGTGGGAATATTGTTTTGGTATATGTATGGACAACAAACCACAGTGTGCATACAATACCAGTGATAGTGTCTAATGTTTTGACAACCACGAAAACACAATATTCATCTTATATTACCACTTATTACTGATAATTACTTTGGAGAACTGTAATTGGCAGATATTAACGCAGGGAGAATACAGTAATACAGTAATACATTTGTTCTATATTGCAATTTCAATCACTGCTCAATATAATGTTACTTAGACAATTACTATTTTATTCCTTATGATAAATGCAAGCCAAATAAGGCTAAGTTTAGCCATTTTAAGTGTGAAAAACTAAATTTTAATATCCATTATTTCAGATTGAACAATATGTCTGTGTACAGTCTGATCAGATTTACGTCACGGACTCCCTTTTCTACCAAGGGCTAGGATGGTGCCCTCTTGCAAAGGATTTTTAGTTTTAGCAAGTGTGACCGTTTTTCTGAATAAATGTCCTTTCTAACCTCAAACCATGGTGAGCCGCGAACCCTCATCCTAATGAGCCAAAGGTTCAAGCGATACCACTCGGCCATGGTGGCCACTGTCTAAGTGAGTAGAATGTAGAATTTTGTATTGTCTGCAAAAATCTAATTAATTTAGAGGAAAACCTCAATGACATTTTTGTGACAAAGCCAAACGAGAATAAAAATCCTTGACTGCATCACATATGCTAAAGCTAAGGTTATATTTTGGTTCTTTCCCACTTCACCATTTAGCCTCTCAGCGTTTTTCTAACCCTTCAAACAACTCTTATTCTGTGTTTTTCCCTTGGTAAATCTGACCACTCTGTGATCTCAATCTCTTCCATTATTGCTCCCACCTCCAAAAAATCCCTTCTATTCAGCGCCGCCATTGGCACTATGAGATTACCCAATGTGAAGATTTGCGCAACCTCCTCTCTGACTTCCCATTGGATGATTACTGATTTTGGTCTCCCAACCCTGATCAGGTAGCCCTAAAAGTTGCTGAGATCATGACCTCGGGAATGGAGACGTACATCCCCTCTTCTACAAAACTTTCTCTCCTCCTAAACCTTGATTTGTCCGTGCCTGCTCCATGGCTGGCTAGAAATTGGGCACACCAGTCGAACCAAGCCTCTCCTTCTGATTTAAGTTGCTCTGCTTTTATTGTAGCTAGGATTCGCTGTACTTATCAGATTTGAAGGTCTAAGGCTTCCTTTATAAAAAGGAAAGTTGATGACCTTAACTCCTCTCCCGCTGACAAATGTTTCTGGTGCTTAGCCAAAAACCTCTCAATAAATTTCTGCAACTCAAGCTTTCTCCCTCCCCTCCTTCGTTCTGATGGTTCTATGCCTTGCTCTTCCACTGACAAAGCCACTCTCATTGGTTGTCATTTTTCTGCCAACTCTTCTGTAAACGAGGTACTTCACTTGCTAAAGACAAACAAGGTAACTGGTCCCGATGGGGTCCCTGCAAGCTTCCTTAAGGAATTTCCAGCTGAACTGGCTCCTGTTCTTTGCCGTTTTATATGCCTCATTATCTCAACCAGTATCTATACTTCATCTTGGAAGCATAATCTAGCGCAATCTGGTTTGAAGAAGAGTGACCGATCTCTTCCTTCAAACTACCGACTATTGCCCTAATCTCTTCTATCGCTAAAGTTTTCGAAACTTTGCTCAATGCTCACTTTTTGAAATGCCTTGAATCTTACTCACTTATCCACAATCACTAGTGCAACTTCCGCAAGGCAAGATGTACTGGTGACCTCCTGTCCAATCTTACTCATGTATGGTCATCTTCTCTGAGGAACTATTGGGAAGTCTTTGATGTTGCCCTTGATATCTCTATGGCTTTTGTCAGAGTCTGGCACAAGATTTCGTTAGCTAAACTCCCTGCCTATGGCTTTACTGCTACTCTCTGTTCTCTGATTTCCAATTTTCTTTCTGAATATTTTTTATCTGTAGTTGCTGACTGTGCAACATATCGCCCATTCTGTGTTAGCAGTGGTGTTCTACAAGGATCTGTTCTTTCACCTACTCTGTTCCTTCTCTTCATCAATGATCTGCAATCCCCATCTTCCTCTCTTCTTCACGCCTTTGCTGACGATTCTACCCTTCACTTTTCCTCTTCCTTTTCTTCACAACCTTCATCTGCTACTCGTTTTCAGGCTTGTATCACTCTTTCTTCTACTTTTAACTCTGATTTGCAGAGGGTATCAAAGTGGGGCACCCAACATTAAGTTATATTTAATGCCTCCAAGACACAGTTTCAGGCTATGTCTTTATATTCTTCTCCTCCAGATATCCCTATTGTCTTTGAAACTAACAAAATTACTCTGTTAATTCTATAAACATATCAGGATTCATGTAGCCAATAACTTGTCTTGGAGTAATCACATGATCCAAAGTTCTAAATCTGCATCCAAATATTGGGGGTTTTGTTTCTTTTTTCGTTATTACTTTTCCTTTTTACAGTTACTTAAAATCTATAGAGGTCTTATCCGTCCCTGTTTAGAATATGCTCACACAGAAGCAGGTTCAAAGATGATCACTATCAAAGGGCCAACACTCTGGAATAATATTCCAGAGCATCTTAAAAATGCATCCTCCTTCACAGCTTTCAAAGGCAAACTATACAGTTTTCTTTTGGACAAATAGTTGCTGCTCATTAAGAACTAATTATTCTCATTGTAAGGAAACAAATATGGAAATGATGCCAATAATAACGATCCCGTATCTGGTGGCATACTTACTACTTTATTATTAGCATTATTGTTAAAATTTTTATTACAGCAGTATTATTTTCTATGAAAGCTACATTTAATTTAACTATATGTCTAACCCTCTTATTTATTAGTTTAATTACATGTCTACTTATAAGTTACTATTAATGTTGAATAACCATTGTACAAAATGGAAATAAATGTTTGTTTGTTTGTTTGTTTGTTTGTATATACTTATTTCCTTGATAGGGTTGAATCTAAGGCAGTCAGACTCATTAATGATCCTTCTCATACTTCAAGTCTCGATCCTATTTCCTTTCGCTGTAAGGTATCATCCCTTTCTCTTTTCGATCATTACTACTTTCATTGCTACTCTGATGAGTAAGCTAGTTGCATTTCTCCCCCACTGCTGAGGCCGCATGACACTCTCCAAGCGGCCTCGTGTAACAAGTACTGTGTGGAGATTTGTAACTCGCAGATTGGTCGGTGCAGTGACTGCTTTTTCCCATCTACCTCCAGACTCTTGAACTCTCTTCCTCCTTCTGTCTTCCCAAATTCTTATAACCTATCTTCCTTCAAAAAGAGGATCTATCGTCATATCAGGGCCTAATCCTCCATATCAGTAGCTCCTCTTTACTTTGACTATTTTGTTAGTCTGTCCTTTGTTTTGTGAATCATTACCTCATCTCTGCCTTATTCATAACCTATTTATTTTCTTTTTATTAATATTTTCTCGTGCCTGGACCTTTATTGATGAGGGCAGTTTTGTTTGCCTGTCCCGATGTCACCCTCATAAAAAAAAAGACTCCCTTTTATATTAAGGGCTGAGATGGCACCTTCTTGTGAGGGGTTTTGGTTTTAGCAAGTGTGACCATTACCCTGAGTGAATGCTCTCTCTAACCTTAGACTGTGGCAGGCCGCGAATCCTCGACCTAAGGAACCAAAATCGTGAGCTTTACCACTCGGCTCCGATGGCCACCATTCACATTCTTTAAACGATATAAAGTAATACCTTTTGATTTCTAATTCACTCCGTTACTCTTGGGTTAATGTAGTTTATTTTTTTTCCTCTCTATGTTTCACAGCTTGTCCTTATTTGGGTGTTGACACAGATAGATTGAAGACAGGGATTGAAAGCTGGATGTCCTTCCTAATGACCCACTGTGGGCTCGAATATGAGTCCGTCACTGCCGAAATCAAGCACTCAACCTCTATGGAGGTCACCTTATGTGCCAACATCATCTTGCATTTCCCGGTGTAAGCCCATCCAAGCACTAACCAGACCTATTGGTGGTTAACTTCACTGATCGGGCAAAAATCTGCATGCCTGCCATGGAATAGCCGTTGTTGGTTTAACGTTATTTATATTGCACTAGTTTGCCTCTACGGATGAGATTCATATTATATAGTTATTGATCAGGTAGAATAATTAGTTCTGATGACCGATTTTGTTACCATATTTTTGGTGGTCTTCATTTCACAATATTGGCTGATGATAAATTCGTATTAATCCAGAATTACTTAAATGACGTATGTGTGTTCTTTAGAGTTTGACTCGAAACGGTTTTTCTCTCTTCGCAATTTAATAGGGCTAATGCT
>JAXCGZ010020095.1:7500-12500 GCA_037179515.1 Halocaridina rubra
TTTTGAAATGTAAAAGAACAGCCTGGTAGACTGAAGAAATAGGAAGGACCGACAAACTGTAGAGAGATACCTTTTTTAAAGAGCGATTCAGTAATTTTGCCCCTGAAGCATAGCAAACATAACTTAAAAGCTAGAGAGAGTACATATATGGAAATAAATGGAACAAACCATAAAGAGAATATATAATTGTTCCAACAACAGAAATAAATAAAAACCATTTCTGATTTTTGGCTCTTTTGGGCCTCACTCATATTCAGTATAAGAACTTGTGAATTATATATCTGACATGTTTGAAACGAGTGGTTAGCCTGCGTTATTTGGCTCTACAGGAGATCACTTAGTAAAATATTTAGCATCTCCAGGAATACTCATAATAATTTATGTTGTTGAACAACCTGCAAAAAGGTTACAGGAACAATAATGTACTTATCACATATAAAAGACAATTTTGAGACTACCACTCGAATAACTGTTGTTGAATCTCTAGCCCTAAGCCACATTAATTAATGCACAACTGTTTGGGAAGCTACCACTAAGACTCAGATAAACAGAATACAGAAGCTTATTAATTTTGCAGTTCGAGTTGCCCTGGGAGGAATAAGAAAATATGACTGCATCACACCAGCTCTCAAAGAACTTGGATGGCTGCAGGCAGAAAACAAGGTCACCTATGCAATTTATGTTTCTGTATGCAATATTTTGAACCACCATAATTCTAGCTGGCTATTTGATTTATAAACAGTCAGGGATATAAGGGGAACCAACACAAGACAGAGTAGTGAGATCTTTATTCAGATAACAAACACAGAAGCAGGTTCAAAGATGATCACTATCAATGGGCCAACACTCTGGAGCAATATTCCAGAGCATCTTGAAAATTCATCCTCCTTTTCAGCTTTCAAGGGCAAATTATATAGTTTTCTCCTGGACAAATAGTTGCTGCTCACACATTAATTATAACTTAATGGTATAATGCAATTTTCCTTAACACTAACCTCTCTATATGTAAACTGATATCGCCTTCTCTGTTCTCTAATTTAAGAACTAATTCTCATTGTAAGGAATACAAATATGGTAATGATGCCAATAATAACGATCCTGTATCAAGTGTTATTAATACTACTTTATTATTAACATTATTGTTAATATATTTATTACAGTGTTTTTATTTTCTAGGAAAACTATATCTCATTCAACTGTATGTATTACCCTCTTACTTATTACTTCAATTACATGCCTACTTGTAAGTTAGTCTTAAATTGTATAAAAATAGCCATTGTACAAAAATGGAAATAAATTTTCGTTTGTTGCTTTAGGGAGGATGTCTTGTATTACAGTTAGTCTCATGTAAACTGAAATTGAAAAATTACGTACTGCAAATTCTAGTTCCCTCACTGAATAACTGATAGATTGGGGAAGGTTCTATCTCAGAGAGTTGTAGAATAGCTTCTTATATCAGGAATATGATTACTTTTACAATTGATAATTAATGTGGATTCAGTGTTGCTTTCTTTTTATATCTTTGTTTTTTTTTTCTGTTTATATATGCGTATAGTTTTGAATAAGCTGAAAATCGTGTCACTTTAATTTGTGTATGCAAATGTTAATGCCTGCATGTCTTTACACAAGCAACGCCCCTCACACATAATGTTTAGAGCCTTGTGACTTCAGAGAAAGCTGCTTTTTGGAAATGTCAAAAAGGGAGGGGGTTGGAATGACATTGGCTGAATATAAACAAAAAATCAATGACCAAATCAGCCAGAGTTGGGGAAAAATACTCAGCTTGTCTTTCACAAACACACTGTCTTGCCAAACGACACAGCAAGAGTTTTTAAGTATTTTGCAATTGAGTGTTTGTTGATTCTCTTTTCATGTATTATTTGTTAGCCACTTTACTGTCTTCAATTATTATAATTTGTCTAACCATCATATATTTTAGTTACAGTAGATAAGTAAGTCATGTTGTTGGTATATTTCAATTAGCGTATGCCTTAATTTTATGAATTACAGAATTAATTTATTTCTATTCCTAGTCTGAACGATTATTTATTTTTCTTTAATGGTCTCATTTTCTAATGACTTTATTAAGTTAATGTTATTTTCCTTTCCAAATATTACTATATTTTTCTGCAAACAAAATGCCTATTCTATTTCCAGGATTTGTGAAACTGGATGCAAAACTTGAAAATCATTGTATGAGTGAGTACATTAAAAAAAAAAAATCTTTGACAAGTGCTTAAAAGATATCAGTGCCAATGTTTATTTTCTCTTTTTCGCTGTCACTAGTTATTTCATGCTTTAATATTATCTAAATATTTGCATTTCTTCATTTGTATTATACTCGTCGATTTAAATATTTATTAAAAAATGAGGTATTTTTTAAGCAACCCTTTCATTTTCATTTTTTTGGCAGTCCTCTTAGATTAGTTTTTAATTTGCGAGTAATGTCGTACTTATCGATTTTGATTCATCGTGTCCAGCATTCATACATACATACATACATACATACATACATACATACATACATACATACATACATACATACATACATACATACATACATACATACATTCATACATACATACATACATTCATACATACATACATACATACATACATACATACATACATACATACATACATACATACATACATACATACATACATACATACATACATACATACATACATACATACATACATACATACATACATACATACATACATACATATATACACACATACAAGCATGCAAGCATGCATACATACATGCATACATACATACATACATACATACATACATACATACATACATACATACATACATACATACATACATACATACATACATACATACATACATACATACATACATACATACATACATACATACATACATACATACATACATACATACATACATACATACATACATGCATGCATACATACATACATACATACATACATACATACATACATACATACATACATACATACATACATACATACATACATACATACATACATACATACATACATACATACATACATACATACATACATACATACATACATACATACATACATACATACATACATACATGCATACATACATATATACATGCATACATACAATTTTCTATTAGTGTGACACCGGGACAAAGCTGCCCTCATCAATAAAGGCTCGGGCATGATAAAATACCAAGACGAAGGAAAAGAAAAAGGTTAACGACAAGACAGAGATGAGGTAATGTCACACAAAGGAAAACGACAGACGGTAAAAAAACAGTCAACGTACAGAGGACCCAAAGATATGGAGGACTAGGCCCTGAGATGACGATAGATATGCTTTTTGAAGATAAGCCATAAGAATTAGGAAAGACAGAAGAAGAAAAGGAGTTCCAGAATCTGGAGATAGATGAGAAAAAGCAGTCGTTGCACCGACCAATCCGCGAGCTACAAATCTCCACACAGTACCTGTGAGATGAGACCGCTTGACGAATGTTACGCTGCCTCGGCAGTGGAGGAGGGATGCAACTCGCCAACTCATCAGAGCAGCGATGGAAATAGTAGCGATAGAAAAGAGAAAGGGAACATATCTTACGGCGAAGAGAGAGATAATCCAGATTAAAAGTAAGAGTAGGATCATTAATGAGTCTTACTGCCTTAGATTCAATCCTATCATGTAGAAAAGTATAAGAAGAAGCACCCCAGATGTGTGAGCAGAATTCTAAGCAGGGACGGATAAGACATTATAAGCATATGTGTATACATACATACATACATACATACATACATACATACATACATACATACATATATACATACATACATGCATACATGCATACATACATACATACATACATACATGCATACATACATACATATGCAGCCCCCTTTTGGAATCCGCACTTGAAAAAGCACATAGCTAAGCTTGAAAAAGTTCAAAGACATGCCACGAAACTGGTGCCAGAAATACGCAATCTCAGTTATGATGAGAGGCTGAGGGAATTAGACTTACCATCACTCGAAGCTAGAAGAGTGAGGGGGGATATGGTGACAGTCTTTAAATTCATTCATGGTTATGATAGAGTGGATAGGGATCGATATTTTGATATGGCTGGCTCTAGAACTAGAGGTCATAGTTTGAAGCTTCGTAAGAAAACTTCTTCGCAGGATGTAAGGAAATACTTTTTCAGTGTAAGAGTAGTTGATAATTGGAATTCGCTAAGCGAGGAGGTAGTTAATGCTATCTCAATCCATAGTTTTAAGGACAGGTATGATAAGTATGACTAAGTCTAAAATGGAACCGATCAGGAGACGGGAAAATACGAGCTTTGGGCTCTTTCCCGTAAACACAATTAGGTAATCACAATTAGGTAATCACATACTTACATGCATACATACATACATACATATATGCATACATGCATAAATACATGCATACATACATACATACATACTTACATACATACATACATACAAACATACATACATACATACACACATACATGCATACCAACACCCATGCATACATTCATACATACATACATACATATATACACACATACATGCATACACACACCATATTACAAAAAGTAAGATAAAGTTTTTACTTCCTAAGCGTCTTCAGCACTATTTTTAACTATAGTTTTTCTCTCATTTTTTGTTTATCTATCTATCTATCTATCTATCTATCTATCTATCTATCTATCTATCTATCTATCTATCTATCTATCTATCTATCTATCTATCTATCTATCTATCTATCTATATCTATCTATCTATCTATCTATCTATCTATCTATCTATCTATCTATCTATCTATCTATCTATCTAGTTATCTCTTTTTCTATCTATCTGGCAATCTATCTATCTATCTATTTATCTGTCTCTGTATTTAAATACAGCCTCTATCTCATATTGAAACTAGTATCTAAATACAGATTATCTCCGAAATTTCTTGCATAGTAGTGTATGTATCAAATAGAGTTGCAATT
>JAXCGZ010020095.1:17500-20000 GCA_037179515.1 Halocaridina rubra
TAAAATTACTGCATTCATACACATCTCCCTTACCTTTGTATAGGGGCACTTTGCAAGCAAGCACTCATTCCAATGGCACCATTGACAACATAAAGCATATATCAAACACTCTCACTAACCATTCCAATGCAGTCAGACCCCCTTCTTTCAACATCTCCGCTCTCACACCATCCATTCCAGGTGCTTTTCCAGCTTTCGCTTCATACAATGCCCTTTTCACCTCCTCTCTTGTAATCTCTCTCTCATTTTCATCTCCCATTACTGGCACTTGAACACCCCCCACTGCCATTATAGCTACCTCTCCATCTTCGTCAACATTCAGCAAGCACTCAAAATATTCTGCCCATCTTTTCCTTGCATCGTTCCCTCTTAACATCTGTTCATTCACATCTTTCACTGTCTCTTCCATCCTCGATCCACCCTTCCTTACTCTCTTCACTTCTTTCCAAAGCTTCTTTTTATTCTCCTCATATGACATACTAAATTCCTGTCCCCACCTAACATGTGCCAACCTCTTCTCTTCCTTTACCTTCCGCTTGGTTTCCACATTTTTCTCCCTATATCTTTCATACTTCTCCCTACTTTTACACTTCAGCCATTCCTCAAAAGCCCTCTTTTTTTCTTCCACCTTCATTTTCCCCCCTTCATTCCACCACTCGCTGCCCCTCCTCATGCCACCTCCAACAAATCTCTTCCACACACATCACTTGCATGTCCCATAAAATCTTCGTTTATCAACCCCCATTCCTCCCCTAACTCCCCAACTTCTCTTTCTTCTATCCTGTCATATGCCACTCTCAACCTGTCCTGATATTCCTGTCTCTTCTCTGGCTTTTTCAACTCTTCCACCTACGCTATTTCCCTTCTACATCCCCCCACTCTATTTGCCCACTCTTTTGCTACTACCACTTTTGCTTCAACCAAAAAATTAACAGACATTCCAGCAGCCACGCCCCTGAATGCATGCACATCTTTCACTCAACCAATTATGCTCTTTACTACCAACACA
Source organism: Halocaridina rubra (assembly GCA_037179515.1). Classification (NCBI taxonomy): domain Eukaryota; kingdom Metazoa; phylum Arthropoda; class Malacostraca; order Decapoda; family Atyidae; genus Halocaridina; species Halocaridina rubra. Next base: position 18,510 of record JAXCGZ010020095.1, read on the forward strand.
TAATCCATCAATGCTCTTTCTTTCACTCTTCCATTTGCTACTCTCATCCATGTATACTTATTTATTAACTTCTTCTTGAAAAAGCTATTACCTATCAACAACTCTTGCTCCACATACATATCTAATAGTCTCTCGCCACTCTCATTCCCACCTGGTACCCCATACTTTCCTACAACACCTTCCACCTCTCCATCACCCACTCTGGCATTCAGGTCACCCAACACAACCACATGGTTCCTTCTACTCAGACCATCCACACATCTAGTTAACTCATTCCAGAATTCATCCCGCTCTTCCTCACTTCTCTCACATCCTGGCCCATGAGCACTAACAAAAGCAGAACATTCCCTACCTATCCTAGCCCTCACCCACATCAGCCTAGATGACACTTCTTTCCATTCCACTACTTTATTTACCATCCATTCACTCAACAATAAAGCTACACCTTCTGTCGCTCTCCCCCTTTCAACCCCAGACACCCTACCCGTCACATCACCACATGCCACTTCTCCTTTTCCTTTCATCTTCGTCTCACACAATGCCAATACATCCATCCTCCTCCTACCAAACATATATCCAATCTCACATCTTTTGCTCTCTATCGTACTACAACCACGCACATTTAGACACCCCAAAACTAGAGTTTTTCTTTGACGTCTCGCAGGAGGTTAATAAAAGTAGGGGTATTCCCAGTCCCCTCCACCCCTTCCACTTTTAGTCGCCACTTACGACACGCATGGAATACGATGAGGCTATTCTTTGATGCTGTGCCCGCCACAATAGGGCACTGCCCGCCACCACAGGGCACAAATAATAATAGTAATAATAATAATGAAAATCATAATAATAATAATAATAATAATAATAATAATAATAATAATAATAATAATAATAATAATAATAATAATAATAATAATAATAATAATAATAATAATAATAATAATAATAATAATAATAATAATAATAATAATAATAATAATAATAATAATAATAATAATAATAATAATAATAATAATAATAATAATAATAATAATAATAATAATAATAATAATAATAATAATAATAATAATAATAATAATAATAATAATAATAATAATATAATAATAATAATAATAATAATAATAATAATAATAATAATAATAATAATAATAATAATAATAATAATAATAATAATAATAATAATAATAATAATAATAATAATAATAATAATAATAATAATAATAATAATAATAATAATAATAATAATAATAATAATAATAATAATAATAATAATAATAATAATAATAATAATAATAATAATAATAATAATAATAATAATAATAATAATAATAATAATAATAATAATAATAATAATAATAATAATAATAATAATAATAATAATAATAATAATAATAATGATAATAATAATAATAATAATAATAATAATAATAATAATAATAATAATAATAATAATAATAATAATAATAATAATAATAATAATAATAATAATAA
>JAXCGZ010020096.1:0-20000 GCA_037179515.1 Halocaridina rubra
TATATTAAAAAGGCATTGTGCCTTGAGAAGGTAACCAGATTAGGTCATGAAATTAATAAGTATTTTGAAAATTTTCACATTTTCTTTTATGGGCATTTTTCTTTAATTTAGGCCGCATAGTAACAGTCAGTGTTATTCATATATAAATACATGCATACATACACACACATGGGAATGAATGTGAATATGGTGTTAATGGCAGAATTGAATGCTAGAGTAGGGAATAAGCTAGTTGATGGTGTAATTGGGAAGTTTGGAATACCTGGTAGGAATGAGAGTGGAGAGAAAATGGTAGAAATATATACTGAGGAAGGGAGAGATGTTGATTGCTAATGCTGTATTTAAAAATAAGGAAGTGCACAAGTATACAAAGGTCAGAGTAAATAATGGTAAAGTAGCTGACATAGCATTAGTGGATTATGTTGTGGTGAACAGGATGTATTAAGGGGAGCTGGTTATGAAATATTTGATTATTCATTAGTAGATAGTAGTGTCAGAGTGGGAGAAAAGTGGAAAAAGAGGAGAAGAGAGAGAGGAGAAGAGAAGTACTAAAAGTGAGTGAAATAAATATGAAAGATAAAGCTTTTGAGAATAAGGCTAATCTGAGGAATGTGTAGAATGTAGTGAAAGAGACTGTGGAGGATGGAGTGGAAGAAGAATGTAGGTGTGTCAAGGAAGAAGTTATGAAGTGTACTGAGGACGTGTGCTGAAGAAGAATGCCTATTAGAAGCAAAAGGAAGAGTAGTGAATAGTGGAATGACTAGGTAAGTGCAGGAATGGATGAAAAGAAGGAAGCAGTTTTGGTATGTTTGTAGATAAGTAATGTAAAAGCATATGAAAAGAACAGGGTAAAGAGGATGTTAGCGGAACGCGTTGTAAGGGAGACAAAGAGAGAAGGGGATAATAGGTGGGGAGAGATGTTGATTGCTAATGCTGTATGTAAAAATAAGGAAGTGCACAAGTATACATAGGTCAGAGTAAATAATGGTAAAGTAGCTGACATAGCATTAGTGGATTATGTGGATGAAAAGAAGGAAGCAGTTTTGGTATGTTTGTAGATAAGTAATGTAAAAGCATATGAACAGAATAGGGTAAAGAGGATGTTAGCGGAAAACGTTGTAAGGGAGACAAAGAGAGAAGGGGATAATAGGTGGGGTTGATGTTGATTGCTAATGCTGTATTTAAAAATAAGGAAGTGCTCAAGTATACAAAGGTCAGAGTAAATAATGGTAAAGTAGCTGACATAGCATTAGTGGATTATGTTGTGGTGAACAGGATGTATTAAAAGCATATGAAAAGAATAGGGTAAAGAGGATGTTAGCGGAACGCGTTGTAAGGGAGACAAAGAGAGAAGGGGATAATAGGTGGGGTTGATGTTTGTCTAAAAAATTTGAAAGAGATAATATGATGGTTAGGAAGGATGTGAAATGTGTGAAGAAAGGTGAGTCTGGTAGGGAGGAGAGGATGAAAGGAGCAGATGGGCAATTGTTAGTAGATGAAATAAAGGTGTAAGAGAGATGGGGTGAGTATTTCAAGGAACTTTTTAATATAGACTTTGATAGAGATGCAGAGAGTATTGCTGTAGAAATGGATAGAGAATGCTAATATCAAGTGAAGAGAACAATTGGGATATAAGAAAAGAGGAGGTATAATTGGCATAGAGAGCATTGAAAGCGATTTAAGCACCGCGGGTAGATGAGTGCCATGTAGAATGCTTGTCAAAAGGTGGGGGGCATTAGGAGAATGGCTAGTTAGGGTTTTGAATGTATGTTTCAGCAATGAGAGGATCGCAGTTGATTGGAGGAGTGTAGTTCAACTTTACAAAAGAAAGGAAGATAAATATATTTGTAATAGTTTTAGAGGAATTAGTTTGTTGAGAGTAATTGGTAAGGTATATGGAAGAATATCAATCGAGAGAATTAGAAAAAGGTAATGAGACATTGATTGGGGTAGATCATTGTGGTTTCAGGATAGACAGGTGTATGAGAAGTTCATGGAAAAAGGAAGGACAACACTTTGGGCTTTAATGAAATTAGAGAAGCTGTAAGACAGAGTTGAATGAGAGGCGTTGTGGGGTGTGTTTCAGACGTATGGAATAAGGGGAATTATAGTGAATGCAGTCGAGAGATTTTACATGAATAGTAGAGAGCCGAGTATGGCCATAGTGAATGGTTTGAGGTGACTGTAGGATTACCTCAAGGTTTTGTAATGTAAACTTGGTTGCTTAATGTGTACAAGGAAGGAGTGGTAAGGGAAGTAAATGAAAGAATAATAGACATAGCCTGGAATTATTTGGTGAGTATGGAAAGCTATGGAAGGTATTTGGTTGCTGATTCTGAGAATGAATTTAATCATCTGGTGAATGAGTATGTTAGGGTGTGTGAAAGAAAGAAGTTGTGGGTGATTATTGTAAAAAAGTAAAGTCATGAAATGTGCGAGGAGTGTTAATGTTGGAAGAGGGAATGTTGGAATGAATAGGGAGTTGCTTATAGAAGTTGAGAGTTTTAAGTAATTGGGGTCACATGTAGCAAGGAAGGGACAAATAGATGTGGAAGTAAGTCATAAAGTGAAGGAAGCAAGTATATGTCTATGTGGGTTGAAAAGCGTGTTGAGAAATAGGTATTTTGGAATGAATGGTAAGATTTTGTTATATGAAGCTGTAATAGTGCCGACAGCATTGTAAGCAGCAGAGACTTGGAATGCAAGAGAGGATGAAAAGAACAAGTTAAATGTAATGGAGACGAACTATTTGAGAAGTATGACTGGTGTATCTAGATTAGCTAAAATAAGAAATGAGGAAGTTCAAGCTGGGAACGGTGTTGAAAGAAATCTGCTTGATAAGTTAGTTTAAAGAGCATTGAATTGGCTTAGACACATGGAAAGGATGGGTAATGAATGAATAGCGGAGAGAGTGTGGTGTGCAGAAGTGGTTGGAGTAAGGTCAAGAGAATGACGTGGCATGAGATAAATGGATGGTGTGAAAAGGATATTGGGTGTATGTGGAATATCAGTGAAGTAGGGACGAGAGATGGCAAGAGATAGGAATAAATGGAGGAAGATTGTGTATAGGTGATGCAAGCCAAAGCGATATCTTGCACCTTGTAGCTCAGTGAAGTGTGATGCAAGGGCGTTAGGGAGTTACTATGTGATAAAGCGGTGGGAGTAAACCACTTGTACTTGTCGGGCCTCATTGGGTAATATCTTTGCCCCCCAACTTAATGGTGACCCCAGCAGGTAGTAGAGAGGGAAATGTGGCATCACTTTATCCTCAAGGAGCTAATAGGAGGAACTGAGGTGTTTGGATTTGGTGAATGTGTGTTTCATGGATCAACAACCCTGCTTGAAAAGGATAATAGGGCCATACATAAACATACGAATCTCTCTCTCTCTCTCTCTCTCTCTCTCTCTCTCTCTCTCTCTCTCTCTCTCTCTCTCTCTCTCTCTCTCTCTCTCTCTCTCTCTCTCTCTCTCTCTCTCTCTCTCTCTCTCTCTCTCTCTCTCTCTCTCTCTCTCTCTCTCTCTCTCTCTTGGATGGGCATGCTGTGGACGCTGAGCCCTCCCTCCGATGCCTACGTAACATCATCTACTCAGCTGGGTTTGCCATGACGGTCCAGCGCAGGGACACGGAGAGGGCCAACAGTGTGTCCATACAGCACCATGATCACTTTCTTCACAGTCGCTACAAGTATCGCAGACGCGGGTTAATGGTGCGGAAAAACAATGTAGTTAGTGCTCGGCTCAGAATGGGGTATCGGCCTTTATGGCAGGTCTCCCAGACTCTAGATATGCCACAGTACACCTCCTGTAAACTATGCGACCATCCTAATGCTAACACTCTTGACCACTATTGTCTTCAGTGCCCCACAGTGAGAGATGTTTTACCACGAGGTCAGAACTTAATACAGATCTGCTCATTTTTACTTAATGATGACAACCTTGATGTTATTCTTGCTCGTTATCCTCACTTTGGTGGCCATTAATTATATTGAATTATACATATAATTTCTGTATGTTGCTGTATAATTCTGTTTGTGCATTCTGCGTTTCTCTGAGCTTTGCTTTTGCATATAATGTACTCTGTGCTGCCATACTGTGAGTTGTGTGTTAGTATGCAGCAATGTTTTATCAATATGTACACCTCCCTGTAAACCATGTTCAACTCTTGGTTTTGTATCCATTTGAAGCATTATTTGTATGAACTCATGTAATGTCTGACGCCTTGGCGCAATAAATTAATAAAATAAAATAAATAATCTCTCTCTCTCTCTCTCTCTCTCTCTCTCTCTCTCTCTCTATAAATATATATATATATATATATATATATATATATATATATATATATATATATATATATATATATATATATATATATATATATATATATATATATATATATATATATATATATATATATATATATATATATATATATATATATATATATATATATATATATATATATATATATATATATATATATATATATATATATATATATATATATATATATATATATATATATATATATATATATATATATATATATATATATATATATATATATATATATATATATATATATATATATATATATATATATATATATATATATATATATATATATATATATATATATATATATATATATATATATATATATATATATATATATATATATATATATATATATATATATATATATATATATATATATATATATATATATCTATATATATATATATATATATATATATATATATATATATATATATATATATATATATATATATATATATATATATATATATATATATATATATATATATATATATATATATCTATCTATATATATATATATATATATATATATATATTATATATATATATATATATATATATATATATATATATATATATATATATATATATATATATATATATATATATATATATATATATATATATATATATATATATATATATATATATATATATATTTATATATTTATATATATATATATATATATATATATATATATATATATATATATATATATATATATATATATATATATATATATATATATATATATATATATATATATATATATATATATATATATATATATATATATATATATATATATATGTATATATATATATATATATATATATATATATATATATATATATATATATATATATATATATATATATATATATATATATATATATATATATATATATATATATATATATATATATATATATATATATATATATATATATATATATATATATATATATATATATATATATATATATATATATATATATATATATATATATATATATATATATATATATATATATATATATATATATATATATATATATATATATATATATATATATATATATATATATATATATATATATATATATATATATATATATATATATATATATATATATATATATATATATATATATATATATATATATATATATATATATATATATATATATATATATATATATATATATATATATATATATATATATATATATATATATATATATATATATATATATATATATATATATATATATATATATATATATATATATATATATATATATATATATATATATATATATATATATATATATATATATATATATATATATATATATATATATATATATATATATATATATATATATATATATATATATATATATATATATATATATATATATATATATATATATATATATATATATATATATATATATATATATATATATATATATATATATATATATATATATATATATATATATATATATATATATATATATATATATATATATATATATATATATATATATATATATATATATATATATATATATATATATATATATATATATATATATATATATATATATATATATATATATATATATATATATATATATATATATATATATATATATATATATATATATATATATATATATATATATATATATATATATATATATATATATATATATATATATATATATATATATATATATATATATATATATATATATATATATATATATATATATATATATATATATATATATATATATATATATATATATATATATATATATATATATATATATATATATATATATATATATATATATATATATATATATATATATATATATATATATATATATATATATATATATATATATATATATATATATATATATATATATATATATATATATATATATATATATATATATATATATATATATATATATATATATATATATATATATATATATATATATATATATATATATATATATATATATATATATATATATATATATATATATATATATATATATATATATATATATATATATATATATATATATATATATATATATATATATATATATATATATATATATATATATATATATATATATATATATATATATATATATATATATATATATATATATATATATATATATATATATATATATATATATATATATATATATATATATATATATATATATATATATATATATATATATATATATATATATATATATATATAATATATATATATATATATATATATATATATATATATATATATATATATATATATATATATATATATATATATATATATATATATATATATATATATATATATATATATATATATATATATATATATATATATATATATATATATATATATATATATATATATATATATATATATATATATATATATATATATATATATATATATATATATATATATATATATATATATATATATATATATATATATATATATATATATATATATATATATATATATATATATATATATATATATATATATATATATATATATATATATATATATATATATATATATATATATATATATATATATATATATATATATATATATATATATATATATATATATATATATATATATATATATATATATATATATATATATATATATATATATATATATATATATATATATATATATATATATATATATATATATATATATATATATATATATATATATATATATATATATATATATATATATATATATATATATATATATATATATATATATATATATATATATATATATATATATATATATATATATATATATATATATATATATATATATATATATATATATATATATATATATATATATATATATATATATATATATATATATATATATATATATATATATATATATATATATATATATATATATATATATATATATATATATATATATATATATATATATATATATATATATATATATATATATATATATATATATATATATATATATATATATATATATATATATATATATATATATATATATATATATATATATATATATATATATATATATATATATATATATATATATATATATATATATATATATATATATATATATATATATATATATATATATATATATATATATATATATATATATATATATATATATATATATATATATATATATATATATATATATATATATATATATATATATATATATATATATATATATATATATATATATATATATATATATATATATATATATATATATATATATATATATATATATATATATATATATATATATATATATATATATATATATATATATATATATATATATATATATATATATATATATATATATATATATATATATATATATATATATATATATATATATATATATATATATATATATATATATATATATATATATATATATATATATATATATATATATATATATATATATATATATATATATATATATATATATATATATATATATATATATATATATATATATATATATATATATATATATATATATATATATATATATATATATATATATATATATATATATATATATATATATATATATATATATATATATATATATATATATATATATATATATATATATATATATATATATATATATATATATATATATATATATATATATATATATATATATATATATATATATATATATATATATATATATATATATATATATATATATATATATATATATATATATATATATATATATATATATATATATATATATATATATATATATATATATATATATATATATATATATATATATATATATATATATATATATATATATATATATATATATATATATATATATATATATATATATATATATATATATATATATATATATATATATATATATATATATATATATATATATATATATATATATATATATATATATATATATATATATATATATATATATATATATATATATATATATATATATATATATATATATATATATATATATATATATATATATATATATATATATATATATATATATATATATATATATATATATATATATATATATATATATATATATATATATATATATATATATATATATATATATATATATATATATATATATATATATATATATATATATATATATATATATATATATATATATATATATATATATATATATATATATATATATATATATATATATATATATATATATATATATATATATATATATATATATATATATATATATATATATATATATATATATATATATATATATATATATATATATATATATATATATATATATATATATATATATATATATATATATATATATATATATATATATATATATATATATATATATATATATATATATATATATATATATATATATATATATATATATATATATATATATATATATATATATATATATATATATATATATATATATATATATATATATATATATATATATATATATATATATATATATATATATATATATATATATATATATATATATATATATATATATATATATATATATATATATATTAAAAAGGCATTGTGCTTTGAGAAGGTAACCAGATTAGAACATGAAATTATTAAGTATTTTGAATATCTTCCCATTTTCTTATATGGGCATTTTTCTTCCAATTTAGGCCGCATTGTAACAGTCAGTGTTATTCATATATAAATACATGCATACATACATACACAGACATGCACACACACACACACATACACACACACACACACACACACAAATATATAAATATATATATATATATATATATATATATATATATATATATATATATATATATATATATATATATATATATATATATATATATATATATATATATATATATATATATATATATATATATATATATATATATACTTATTGAAAAGGCATTGTGCTTTGAGAAGGTAACCAGATTAGAACATGAAATTGGTAAGTATTTTGAATATTTTCACATTTTCTTTTATGGCCATTTTTCTCCCAATTTAGGCCTCATAGTAACAGTCAGTGTTATTCATATATAAATACATACATACATGCACACACATGAACACACACAAAGAATTGAACAAGGAGTTTCAGTCAGTATTTACAGTAGAAAATACCCAACCCCCTCAGATTGCAGTGATAGAAGCTCAAGGGCCGGTATTAGAGAACATCAACCTTACAGCCACAGAGGTATGCAAAGTGCTGATGGATTTAGATGTTCATAAAGCTACAGGTCCTGATGACATATCCCCTCATGTGCTTAAAAAATGCGCAAACACAATATCAGTGGCACTAAGTATCATATTTAAGGAGTCACTAGAGTCGGGGGAGATTCAAAGATGCTGGAAACAAGCAAATGTGATACCTATCTTCAAAAAGGGAAAGAGGGATACGGCTCTGAACTATAGACCAGTTTCCTTGACCAGCATAGTTTGCAAAGTTATGGAGAAACTACTAAGGAAACATATCTCTCTTCACTTGGAATCCTTCAGCTTTTTTTCAGTGAGGCAACATGGCTTCAGAGAAGTTAGATCAACAGTAACAAACTAATTAGAATTTTATGATGAGGTAAGCCAAATCTTACAGGAAAGAGAGGGCTGGGCAGATTGCATATTCCTAGACTTCCAGAAAGCGTTTGACACTGTTCCACATGGGAGACTTATTAGGAAGCTGCAATCAATGGCTAGAATAGGTGGAAATGTTTTGGAATGGATAAAAAACTTACTTAGAAGGAAGGGAACAGAGGGTTAGAGTATGACACTCAGTGTCTGAATGGAGAAGAGTTAGTAGTGGAGTTCCACAGGGTTCAGTTATAGGGCCACTTTTGTTCCTTGTATATGTAAATGACCTACCAGAGTCTATAAATTCATTCATGAATATGTTTGCAGATGATGCAAAGGTTGTGAAGAAAGTAAAAACCGAGAATAATGGTAGAGAACTTCAGGAGGATCTAAATAATCTGCATGAGTGTTCAGAAAAGTGGCTAATGAAATTCAATACTTCAAAATGTAAGGTAATGAGAATAGGTACAAGTGCAAGAAGGCCCAAGCTTGACTACTCGGTGGCTGGAGTACAACTTCAAGAGACATAAAATGAGAGAGATCTAGGAGTAAACATACTGGCAGATTTGTCTCCAGAAATACATATAATTGGCATAGTAAGGGCAGCATATGCATTCTTATCAAATGTAAGTTTAGCCTTCAGGCACATGGACAAGGAAATGTTCAGAAATATTTATGTAACCTATGTGAGGCCAAAACTCGAATATGCAGCCCCCTTTTGGAATCCGCACTTGAAAAAGCACATATCTAAGCTTGAAAAAGTTCAAAGACATGCCAAGAAACTGGTGCCAGAAATACGCAATCTCAGTTATGATGAGAGGCTGAGGGAATTAGACTTACCATCACTCGAAGCTAGAAGAGTGAGCGGGGATATGGTGACAGTCTTTAAATTCCTTCATGGTTATGACAGAGTGGATAGGGATCGATATTTTGATATGGCTGGCTCTAGAACTAGAGGTCATAGTTTGAAGCTTCGTAAGAAAACTTCTTTGCAAGATGTAAGGAAATACTTATATATATATATATGTATATATATATATATATATATATATATATATATATATATATATATATATATATATATATATATATATATATATATATATATGATTCATTTTTTTTATACCCCGACCGGGACTCGAACCTAGGACTTATGATTACTAAGTCAAGGCGCTACCACTACACCACAGAAGGTTAAAAGGAACCCAACCTTATAGATTATATCTGCTATACTTAGGAATGAACGCATTCTAACTGATTGCCACTATGTTCATATTACAGATTCCCCAACCTCACTCGTGGCTTCATTTTAGCATTTAATTCAATTCCCAATCTCATTCGGGCCATGAAATTATCAAATAAGCACATTACATATGTGAAAACATGAATCATTTTTTTTACCCCGACCGGGACTCGAACCTAGGACTTATGATTACTAAGTCAAGGCGCTACCACTACACCACAGAAGGTTAAAAGGAACCCAACCTTATAGCTTATATCTGCTATACTTAGGAATGAATGCATTCTAACTGAATGCCACTATGTTCATATTACAGATTCCCCAACCTCACTCGTGGCTTCATTTTAGCATTTAATTCAATTCCCAATCTCATTCGGGCCATGAAATTATCAAATAAGCACATTGCATATGTGAAAACATGAATCATTTTTTTTACCCCGACCGGGACTCGAACCTAGGACTTATGATTACTAAGTCATGGCGCTACCACTACACCACAGAAGGTTAAAAGGAACCCAACCTTATAGCTTATATCTGCTATACTTAGGAATGAACGCATTCTAACTGAATGCCACTATGTTCATATTACAGATTCCCCAACCTCACTCGTGGCTTCATTTTAGCATTTAATTCAATTCCCAATCTCATTCGGGCCATGAAATTATCAAATAAGCACATTACATATGTGAAAACATGAATCATTTTTTTTACCCCGACCGGGACTCGAACCTAGGACTTATGATTACTAAGTCAAGGCGCTACCACTACACCACAGAAGGTTAAAAGGAACCCAACCTTATAGCTTATATCTGCTATACTTAGGAATGAACGCATTCTAACTGAATGCCACTATGTTCATATTACAGATTCCCCAACCTCACTTGTGGCTTCATTTTAGCATTTAATTCAATTCCCAATCTCATTCGGGCCATGAAATTATCAAATAAGCACATTACATATGTGAAAACATGAATCATTTTTTTTTTCCCCAACCGGGACTCGAACCTAGGACTTATGATTACTAAGTCAAGGCGCTACCACTACACCACAGAAGGTTATAAGGAACCCAACCTTATAGCTTATATCTGCTATACTTAGGAATGAACGCATTCTAACTGAATGCCACTATGTTCATATTACAGATTCCCCAACCTCACTCGTGGCTTCATTTTAGCATTTAATTCAATTCCCAATCTCATTCGGGCCATGAAATTATCAAATAAGCACATTACATATGTGAAAACATGAATCATTTTTTTTTACCCCGACCGGGACTCGAACCTAGGACTTATGATTACTAAGTCAAGGCGCTACCACTACACCACAGAAGGTTAAAAGGAACCCAACCTTATAGCTTATATCTGCTATACTTAGGAATGAACGCATTCTAACTGAATGCCACTATGTTCATATTACAGATTCCCCAACCTCACTCGTGGCTTCATTTTAGCATTTAATTCAATTCCCAATCTCATTCGGGCCATGAAATTATCAAATAAGCACATTACATATGTGAAAACATGAATCATTTTTTTTACCCCGACCGGGACTCGAACCTAGGACTTATGATTACTAAGTCATGGCTCTACCACTACACCACAGAAGGTTAAAATGAACCCAACCTTATAGCTTATATCTGCTATACTTAGGAATGAACGCATTCTAACTGAATGCCACTATGTTCATATTACAGATTCCCCAACCTCACTCGTGGCTTCATTTTAGCATTTAATTCAATTCCCAATCTCATTCGGGCCATGAAATGATCAAATAAGCACATTACATATGTGAAAACATGAATCATTTTTTTTTACCCCGACCGGGACTCGAACCTAGGACTGATTACTAAGTCAAGGCGCTACCACTACACCACAGAAGGTTAAAAGGAACCCAACCTTATAGCTTATATCTGCTATACTTAGGAATGAACGCATTCTAACTGAATGCCACTATGTTCATATTACAGATTCCACAACCTCACTCGTGGCTTCATTTTAGCATTTAATTCAATTCCCAATCTCATTCGGGCCATGAAATTATCAAATAAGCACATTAAATATGTGAAAACATGAATCATTTTTTTTACCCTGACCGGGACTCGAACCTAGGACTTATGATTACTAAGTCAAGGCGCTACCAATACACCACAGAAGGTTAAAAGGAACCCAACCATATAGCTTATATCTGCTATACTTAGGAATGAACGCATTCTAACTGAATGCCACTATGTTCATATTACAGATTCCCCAACCTCATTCGTGGCTTCATTTTAGCATTTAATTCAATTCCCAATCTCTTTCAGGCCATGAAATTATCAAATAAGCACATTACATATGTGAAAACATGAATCACTTTTTTTTACCCCGACCGGGACTCGAACCTAGGACTTATGATTACTAAGTCAAGGCGCTACCACTACACCACAGAAGGTTAAAAGGAACCCAACCTTATAGCTTATATCTGCTATACTTAGGAATGAACGCATTCTAACTGAATGCCACTATGTTCATATTACAGATTCCCCAACCTCACTCGTGGCTTCATTTTAGCATTTAATTCAATTCCCAATCTCATTCGGGCCATGAAATTATCAAATAAGCACATTACATATGTGAAAACATGAATCATTTTTTTTACCCCGACCGGGACTCGAACCTAGGACTTATGATTACTAAGTCATGGCGCTACCACTACACCACAGAAGGTTAAAATGAACCCAACCTTATAGCTTATATCTGCTATACTTAGGAATGAACGCATTCTAACTGAATGCCACTATGTTCATATTACAGATTCCCGAACCTCACTCGTGGCTTCATTTTAGCATTTAATTCAATTCCCAATCTCATTCGGGCCATGAAATTATCAAATAAGCACATTACATATGTGAAAACATGAATCATTTTTTTTTACCCCGACCGGGACTCGAACCTAGGACTTATGATTACTAAGTCAAGGCGCTACCACTACACCACAGAAGGTTAAAAGGAACCCAACCTTATAGCTTATATCTGCTATTCTTAGGAATGAACGCATTCTAACTGAATGCCACTATGTTCATATTACAGATTCCCCAACCTCACTCGTGGCTTCATTTTAGCATTTAATTCAATTCCCAATCTCATTCGGGCCATGAAATTATCAAATAAGCACATTAAATATGTGAAAACATGAATCATTTTTTTTACCCTGACCGGGACTCGAACCTAGGACTTATGATTACTAAGTCAAGGCGCTACCAATACACCACAGAAGGTTAAAAGGAACCCAACCATATAGCTTATATCTGCTATACTTAGGAATGAACGCATTCTAACTGAACGCCACTATGTTCATATTACAGATTCCCCAACCTCATTCGTGGCTTCATTTTAGCATTTAATTCAATTCCCAATCTCTTTCAGGCCATGAAATTATCAAATAAGCACATTACATATGTGAAAACATGAATCATTTTTTTTTACCCCCACCGGGACTCGAACCTAGGACTTATGATTACTAAGTCAAGGCGCTACCACTACACCACAGAAGGTTAAAAGGAACCCAACCTTATAGCTTATATCTGCTATACTTAGGAATGAACGCATTCTAACTGAATGCCACTATGTTCATATTACAGATTCCCCAACCTCACTCGTGGCTTCATTTTAGCATTTAATTCAATTCCCAATCTCATTCGGGCCATGAAATTATCAAATAAGCACATTACATATGTGAAAACATGAATCATTTTTTTTTTATACCCCGACCGGGACTCGAACCTAGGACTTATGATTACTAAGTCAAGGCGCTACCACTACACCACAGAAGGTTAAAAGGAACCCAACCTTATAGCTTATATCTGCTATACTTAGGAATGAACGCATTCTAACTGAATGCCACTATGTTCATATTACAGATTCCCCAACCTCACTCGTGGCTTCATTTTAGCATTTAATTCAATTCCCAATCATTCCTAAGTATAGCAGATATAAGCTATAAGGTTGGGTTCCTTTTAACCTTCTGTGGTGTAGTGGTAGCGCCATGACTTAGTAATCATAAGTCCTAGGTTCGAGTCCTGGTCGGGGTAAAAAAAATGATTCATGTTTTCACATATGTAATGTGCTTATTTGATAATTTCATGGCCCGAATGAGATTGGGAATTGAATTAAATGCTAAAATGAAGCCACGAGTGAGGTTGGGGAATCTGTAATATGAACATAGTGGCATTTAGTTAGAATGCGTTCATTCCTAAGTATAGCAGATATAAGCTATAAGGTTGGGTTCCTTTTAACCTTCTGTGGTGTAGTGATAGCGCCTTGACTTAGTAATCATAAGTCCTAGGTTCGAGTCCCGGTCGGGGTAAAAAAAAATGATTCATGTTTTCACATATGTAATGTGCTTATATGATAATTTCATGGCCCGAATGACATTGAGAATTGAATTAAATGCTAAAATGAAGCCACGAGTGAGGTTGGGGAATCTGTAATATGAACATAGTGGCATTCAGTTAGAATGCGTTCATTCCTAAGTATAGCAGATATAAGCTATAAGGTTGGGTTCCTTTTAACCTTCTGTGGTGTAGTGGTAGCGCCTTGACTTAGTAATCAGAAGTCCTAGGTTCGAGTCCCGGTCGGGGTAAAAAGAATGATTCATGTTTTCACATACGTAATGTGCTTATTTGATAATTTCATGGCCCGAATGAGACTGGGAATTGAATTAAATGCTAAAATGAAGCCACGAGTGAGGTTGGGGAATCTGTAATATGAACATAGTGGCATTCAGTTAGAATGCGTTCATTCCTAAGTATAGCAGATATAAGCTATAAGGTTGGGTTCCTTTTAACCTTCTGTGGTGTAGTGGTAGCGCCTTGACTTAGTAATCATAAGTCCTAGGTTCGAGTCCCGGTCGTGGTAATAAAAAAAAATGATTCATGTTTTCACATATGTAATGTGCTTATTTGATAATATATATATATATATATATATATATATATATATATATATATATATATATATATATATATATATATATATATATATATATATATATATATATATATATATATATATATATATATATATATACATATATATATATATATATATATATATATATATATATATATATATATATATATATATATATATATATATATATATATATATATATATATATATATATATATATATATATATATATATATATATATATATATATATATATATATATATATATATATATATATATATATATATATATATATATATATATATATATATATATATATATATATATATATATATATATATATATATATATATATATATATATATATATATATATATATATATATATATATATATATATATATATATATATATATATATATATATATATATATATATATATTAAAAAGGCATTGTGCCTTGAGAAGCTAACCAGATTAGGTCATGAAATTAATAAGTATTTTGAAAATTTTCACATTTTCTTTTATGGGCATTTTTCTTTAATTTAGGCCGCATAGTAACAGTCAGTGTTATTCATATATAAATACATGCATACATACACACACATGGGAATGAATGTGAATATGGTGTTAATGGCAGAATTGAATGCTAGAGTAGGGAATAAGCTAGTGGATGGTGTAATTGGGAAGTTTGGAATACCTGGTAGGAATGAGAGTGGAGAGAAAATGGTAGAAATATATACTGAGGAAGGGAGAGATGTTGATTGCTAATGCTGTATTTAAAAATAAGGAAGTGCACAAGTATACAAAGGTCAGAGTAAATAATGGTAAAGTAGCTGACATAGCATTAGTGGATTATGTTGTAGTGAACAGGATGTATTAAGGGGAGCTGGTTATGAAATATTTGATTATTCATTAGTAGATAGTAGTGTCAGAGTGGGAGAAAAGTGGAAAAAGAGGAGAAGAGAGAGAGGAGAAGAGAAGTACTAAAAGTGAGTAAAATAAATATGAAAGATAAAGCTTTTGAGAATAAGGCTAATCTGAGGAATGTGTAGAATGTAGTGAAAGAGACTGTGGAGGATGGAGTGGAAGAAGAATGTAGGTGTGTCAAGGAAGAAGTTACGAAGTGTACTGATGCCGTGTGCTGAAGAAGAATGCCTATTGGAAGCAAAAGGAAGAGTAGTGAATAGTGGAATGAATAGGTAAGTGCAGGAATGGATGAAAAGAAGGAAGCAGTTTTGGTATGTTTGTAGATAAGTAATGTAAAAGCATATGAAAAGAACAGGGTAAAGAGGATGTTAGCGGAACGCGTTGTAAGGGAGACAAAGAGAGAAGGGGATAATAGGTGGGGAGAGATGTTGATTGCTAATGCTGTATGTAAAAATAAGGAAGTGCACAAGTATACAAAGGTCAGAGTAAATAATGGTAAAGTAGCTGACATAGCATTAGTGGATTATGTGGATGAAAAGAAGGAAGCAGTTTTGGTATGTTTGTAGATAAGTAATGTAAAAGCATATGAACAGAATAGGGTAAAGAGGATGTTAGCGGAAAACGTTGTAAGGGAGACAAAGAGAGAAGGGGATAATAGGTGGGGTTGATGTTGATTGCTAATGCTGTATTTAAAAATAAGGAAGTGCTCAAGTATACAAAGGTCAGAGTAAATAATGGTAAAGTAGCTGACATAGCATTAGTGGATTATGTTGTGGTGAACAGGATGTATTAAAAGTATATGAAAAGAATAGGGTAAAGAGGATGTTAGCGGAACGCGTTGTAAGGGAGACAAAGAGAGAAGGGGATAATAGGTGGGGTTGATGTTTGTCTAAAAAATTTGAAAGAGATAATATGATGGTTAGGAAGGATGTGAAATGTGTGAAGAAAGGTGAGTCTGGTAGGGAGGAGAGGATGAAAGGAGCAGATGGGCAATTGTTAGTAGATGAAATAAAGGTGTAAGAGAGATGGGGTGAGTATTTCAAGGAACTTTTTAATATAGACTTTGATAGAGATGCAGAGAGTATGGCTGTGGAAATGGATAGAGAATGCTAATATCAAGTGAAGAGAACAATTGGGATATAAGAAAAGAGGAGGAATAATTGGCATAGAGAGCATTGAAAGCGATTTAAGCACCGCGGGTAGATGAGTGCCATGTAGAATGCTTGTCAAAAGGTGGGGGGCATTAGGAGAATGGCTAGTTAGGGTTTTGAATGTATGTTTCAGCAATGAGAGGATCGCAGTTGATTGGAGGAGTGTAGTTTAACTTTACAAAAGAAAGGAAGATAAATATATTTGTAATAGTTTTAGAGGAATTAGTTTGTTGAGAGTAATTGGTAAGGTATATGGAAGAATATCAATCGAGAGAATTAGAAAAAGGTAATGAGACATTGATTGGGGTAGATCATTGTGGTTTCAGGATAGACAGGTGTATGAGAAGTTCATGGAAAAAGGAAGGACAACACTTTGGGCTTTAATGAAATTAGAGAAGCTGTAAGACAGAGTTGAATGAGAGGCGTTGTGGGGTGTGTTTCAGACGTATGGAATAAGGGGAATTATAGTGAATGCAGTCGAGAGATTTTACATGAATAGTAGAGAGCCGAGTATGGCCATAGTGAATGGTTTGAGGTGACTGTAGGATTACCTCAAGGTTTTGTAATGTAAACTTGGTTGCTTAATGTGTACAAGGAAGGAGTGGTAAGGGAAGTAAATGAAAGAATAATAGACATAGCCTGGAATTATTTGGTGAGTATGGAAAGCTATGGAAGGTATTTGGTTGCTGATTCTGAGAATGAATTTAATCATCTGGTGAATGAGTATGTTAGGGTGTGTGAAAGAAAGAAGTTGTGGGTGATTATTGTAAAAAAGTAAAGTCATGAAATGTGCGAGGAGTGTTAATGTTGGAAGAGGGAATGTTGGAATGAATAGGAAGTTGCTTATAGAAGTTGAGAGTTTTAAGTAATTGGGGTCACATGTAGCAAGGAAGGGACAAATAGATGTGGAAGTAAGTCATAAAGTGAAGGAAGCAAGTATATGTCTATGTGGGTTGAAAAGCGTGTTGAGAAATAGGTATTTTGGAATGAATGGTAAGATTTTGTTATATGAAGCTGTAATAGTGCCGACAGCATTGTAAGCAGCAGAGACTTGGAATGCAAGAGAGGATGAAAAGAACAAGTTAAATGTAATGGAGACGAACTATTTGAGAAGTATGACTGGTGTATCTAAATTAGCTAAAATAAGAAATGAGGAAGTCAAGCTGCGAACGGTGTTGAAAGAAATCTGCTTGATAAGTTAGTTTAAAGAGCATTGAATTGGCTTAGACACATGGAAAGGATGGGTAATGAATGAATAGCGGAGAGAGTGTGGTGTGCAGAAGTGGTTGGAGTAAGGTCAAGAGAATGACGTGGCATGAGAGAAATGGATGGTGTGAAAAGGATATTGGGTGTATGTGGAATATCAGTGAAGTAGGGACGAGAGATGGCAAGAGATAGGAATAAATGGAGGAAGATTGTGTATAGGTGATACAAGCCAAAGCGATATCTTGCACCTTGTAGCTCAATGAAGTGTGATGCAAGGGCGTTAGGGAGTTACTATGTGATAAAGCGGTGGGAGTAAACCACTTGTGCTTGTCGGGCCTCATTGGGTAATATCTTTGCCCCCCAACTTAATGGTGACCCCAGCAGGTAGTAGAGAGGGAAATGTGGCATCACTTTATCCTCAAGGAGCTAATA
>JAXCGZ010020097.1:0-2500 GCA_037179515.1 Halocaridina rubra
ATCGATGTGTCCTTTAAATTGTTTGAGAAAATTGCTAATAAACAGAAGTGGCTAAAAGACGAGTGGATGAACTTTGTAGGTCCTAAATTGTCAGGAAAGTCTCTGACAGTCTATAGTAGTTTGGGTGAAACAGAAGACTATGATTTTGTTAAAACTCAAATACTTCATGCGTATGCAGTCACACCAGAATGATACAGGCAGAAATTTAGGAATATGACTAAAGCTAAGTATCAAACCTATGTGGAATTTTCCACCGAGAAATTGCGACAGTTCAAAAAGTGGTTAGAATCCTTAAATGTCACTACATATTCCGAACTCGTGAATGTAATAGTCTTAGAGGAATGGAAGAATAAAATACCATTTCCTATACTGAAACATGTAGAGGAAAGCAATATATCAGAGCTTCTTAAGGTGGCAGAAATGACAGATGCTCAGGCCTTACGGTTGGAATCCTGGAATGTGCGTGGGATGGATCGTGGTGCTTTTGTAAAATCTACCTCTCGTGATTCCCAAAGTAGATTGAGTGATGGGCAGAGAGAAAATAAGTCAAATTTAAACCAACTAGTTGGTGCTTATTGTAATAAAGTAGGACATACCATTGCACAGTGTAAACATCCAGGGTGCCAATTTTCAAAGAAGGGTTTTACTGCTACAAATTCCAATACTAAACTTGTTGATTCTAATTTTTGCTCCTCTCAGATCAGTATGTTCAATGCATTTACTTTCACGGGTCATGTCGCGCTTAGCCCAAAGGGTCGGACATTCCCCATAACTATTCTTAGAGATACTGAGGCTGCTCAGTCCATTTTAGTCCATGATGCTATTCCTAAACTGAGTCATAAGTTAATAGGAGAGATGGTTCTACTGTTTGATTTAACATCTCATATGTCATATCCCCTTGCACGAGTTTATCTTGAGTGCCCACTGTTCAAGTCAAATGTAAGAGTAGCTGTCAAATATGGTAAATTGCCTGTTCAAGTAGTTTAGCTATTATTGGGAAATGATCTCGCTGGAACTCTTACCATACCTAATATTACTACTGTTGATAATCCTCTTCCAAGAGGTCTTGATGAATCCCGTGATCTTTTTCCCCCTTGTGCAGTAACAAGGGCTCAAGCTACTCTCGCTGTGTCTAAATCATCTAATACATTGTCATCCCTGACTTCCCCTAAAGTTTGGGAGGATCTCCTGAGCCAGTCATTGTCTAAGGAAGAACTAATTCTAGCACAGAATTCTAATCCTTCGCTTACAGTGATGCAACATATTGCTGTAGATCGTGATGATAAAGGCATCCCAAAAGAAGTTCAGTCTGATCAGGGTACGAATTTTACAAGTCAAACTTTTCAGCAGGTCTTAACTGAGTTAGGAGTCAAACATGGAACTTCATCTGCCTATCAACCTCAATCTCAGGGGTATCCAGAAAGATTTCACCAAACTTTAAAGCAGGTGTTGCAAAAATTTTGCTTACCATATGTAATTTAGAAAAAGTTGAGTCCTCTAAACTGTGTCATAGCAACACCTGATCGTAGAAAGAAAACACAATTGACTCATGTGAAATTACTCAAACCTCACTATTCCAGATCACCAGATACTGTTTCTTCAGTTACAGTATGTGTGGCAGACACCAGCCCTATGTCTGAGATGGGATTGGATGGTGATGGTGAGAGAAGCCTACCTGTTGACTTACCCTGTAAGCAAGGCTCTCTCTCCAAGACCAGTATAATACAGAATCTTTATGATTATTTTGGTGATCTTCATCCAAACCAGAAGGCAGACTTGTCTCAGCTGTTGCATCAGTGTCCCTCTGTTATTTCTGATTCTCTAGGATTGTGTAATTATATCCAACATGACATAAAGTTGATTAGTTCATTTCATGCCCCTATTAGGCAAGCTCCATATAGATTGCATCCCCATAAGAATGATATTATGAAGACAAATATAACTTATCTATTAACTCAAGGATTAGCTGAACCAAGTAAGTGTCCCTGGGCATCACCATGTACTTTAGTGCCAAAACCTGATGGATCTTCTCGACTTTGTACTGACTATAGAAAAGTAAATAACATAACTGTCAAAGACTCTTATGCTCTCACCTTAATAGAAGACCTTTTAAATACTATTGAAAAATCCCAGTTTATTACAACCATTGATCTCACTAAGGGGTATCATCAGATACCTCTTACAGAGAGTGCTAAAGAAATTTCCGCATTTATCTCCCAATTTGGTTTTTACCAACTTAAAGTGTTAGCATTTGGCATGACTAATGCTCCTTCTACTTTTCAAAGGATCATCAACCAAATCATCCGAGGACTGAAAGGAACTGCTGCTTATTTGGATGACATTGTCATTGTAGCAGACTCCTGGGAAGAACATTGCAATCGTTTACAAGCTCTCAAGATGTGGCTACAAGCAGCATCAATCTACATATATCTGTCTTCGGATATGGGACCGTTACTTATCTTGGTCATACCATTGGAAATGGAATGCTCCGTCCTAAGGC
>JAXCGZ010020097.1:7500-12500 GCA_037179515.1 Halocaridina rubra
GAGTATTTATCAAGAATACAGTTCAGGCACAACTTCAACAAATGAGTTTCATTTGTGTAAAATGGAATCACTGGGAAACTTTGAAAAAATATGGACAAAATTGTAAGGAGAATTTTGTTTAAGGATCAATGTTATTTTGTCACTCTTCATCCCCATTTTGGGGGTGGACAGACAAGTTAGAGTTGAGGAATTTAGGCAGTTGTTCCTCCTAACGGCCCATGGTGGGGCTCGAACATTGGTGTGTCATTTTCCGACTGGAGCACTCTGACCACTACGCCACAGCAGTCCCCTATTTAAGTGAAAATACGCTAATAAACGCTGAATCCAAATAAAAATTTGAGTATGAAATAAAGCTTATTTGCTACTAATTATTAAACGTAAGTCTACCACATCTCTAGATGACAGTCTCGTCACGTTAACTATCTAGAACTCTTGTCTTCTCGTGTCTCAACTTCCTGTGATCTTGAGAGAAGTTGGCAGAGAGAGGAAGAGGGGAAACGCATCGCTAAGCAACAGTTTAGTTCAAAGACAATTAAACTCTGCACTATGACCCTATGTCTTCATATGACCCTTCACAGATGGCACCATTCTTGTAAGGGAAACTAGAAGAGGCGCTTTGGAGAGTAAGAGCAAATCTGTTCCTGAAGAGAGCCCATTTAATGGCTCTATTTATCTCAAATAACTTGGTGAGAAAAAATTATTTGATGCAAGTATTTTTCAAATCTCCAAAAGCATTTTTTTTTTTTAGATTTTTTAATTCTGACTTCCTTAAACCTGTCAGAAAATGTTTAGTTTCTTTACGATCGAGAAACATACTCTTGATACTAAACAAAACACAAGTATTCCAAGATAAACAACATACAAGAGAGTAAATATAACTAAAACAGGAAAACTGAAAATATTTCAAAATATATGAGCAAATTAAAAAACATTTATATCTCTTCGTTTATTTCTTAATTTCACAAAAAAGCAGCATACTAGAAATCAATAATAAAGAAAAGAGTAACTAAAACTTTTCAAAATAAATGAAAATAATAAAAAGTTAATCTCTATATTTGTATATTACTTCTATGATGTAAATCACTAAAAACTAAAATGCTAAAAATAAAAATAATTCAATTTTATACGAACATTAAAACTCTTTTAACTTCTTTACCTTTTTGCGCTATTTTGTTTTCATCTAAAGAGACTCTAAAGTTATATTCAAGTGAAATTTGAAGAGTGTAAGAGCTTTATGAGGTGCCAATCCACAAGAGAGCAAAAAAGAAGCACTGTACAAGCAAAAATCTCTCTCTTTAATGCTTGCAGTAAGAGCTAATCCGATGGATGGAAGCCTCACCAACATCAGTATTAAATTTAATAATAGATACACTTCTTAACATAAGTATTTATTTTAATAATTGAAATGCTTCTTATATTATTATTTTAAATTTCACGGATATTCTCAGACAGCTGAAAGTATTTTGTAAATATAATATATACAAATAAAACCTAAAGTTTATTTAACTTTTAACAGAGTAATCTCACTCATTAATATGTTAATTAGCACTGAGTGTTAATGCTGATGGTTTATCCAGATTCGCAATATTT
This sequence comes from Halocaridina rubra, assembly GCA_037179515.1. Lineage (NCBI taxonomy): Eukaryota > Metazoa > Arthropoda > Malacostraca > Decapoda > Atyidae > Halocaridina > Halocaridina rubra. The sequence goes on from JAXCGZ010020097.1 coordinate 9,091, forward strand.
TTTTCTTATCATTCGCTGCGCTTTCGGACACACATATACATTACGTCATCTTTTCGACTAAATATATATCTCCGTTTTACATCAAGAGCTCCCTTTTCTACTAAGGACTAGGATGGTGCCTTCTTGCGAAGGACTTTCACTTTGGGAAGTGTGACCGATACCTTCAGTGAAGGAGTTTTCGAGCCTCAGATCGTGGTGGACAGCAAATCCTCGACCTGACGAATCAAAGTCGAGGGCTTTACCACTCGGCTAAGGTGGCCACTTGGCTGACTAAATAAATATATTGGCAAATATACACACAGTATACTCTGATGGTGCATGTCTTTGAACTGTTCGTTTTTTGTGAATAATTCTTTAAGAAAATTGAAGTGAACAGAATATTTACATGAATAATATGAATGGATTTTATCTGTATCTTATAAGTTTAGCATTTTTCGATTCTGGAATGGAATTTAGAGTGACCTGGAATATCTTACATTAATACATGCGGCTTTATAAATAAAATATATATGGCTTAGTTTTTTAATAGAACATATAACAATTTGCATCTAATGTCATTAAAAATTAAGATGGTTTTAAGCATATTTGAAAGTGACGGTTACATATTATGTCATAATGGCATACGATTATAAATGAAATATTGTTTTCTGTTTTTGTTTTTATGATTGTGACACCAGGAAGGCCCAAACAAATAAATAAAGCTGCCCTCATCGAGCCTGTGCACGAAGTAAACTTAAAGTAAAAAGGAACAGAAATGGGAAGTGTTGTGACTCGTCAGACGTGAAGGGATAATAAGATATGTGTAACGAATATCCAAGAGTATTCGGTGTTGATGTAGACATAGAAAACGAACTGTAGCTGAAGGAAGACTTAACATCGAACTGTCCTTGACAGTCCTATTTTTTCTTTTATGATTGTGACACCAGAACGGGCCAAAAAATAAAATAAAATGAAACAACCCTCAGCGGGCCTCGGCACGAAGAAAACATAAAGTAAAGAGAAACAGAGATGGAGAGTGTAATGACTTATCATGTATGAAGGGATAATAAGAGGTGTGTAAGAAAGAATATATAGTGTAGATGTAGGCATAGAAAAAGAACCGTAACTGAAGGAAGACCTAATATCGAACTGTCCTGGACAGTCCTATTTAAGTTCAAAAAATCCTCAGCTGTTTAAGTCCAAAAACCCCTTCAGCTGTAGTATATATATTATTTTGTCTAAAACATAGAAAATTTGATCATTGCTTTACATTTTAATCAATTATGTATAATCGATGCAGCATATTTTACGTTGGAATTAAATTTGAATTGCACACTCGGATTTTCAACACCACTCAGCTACATCTGGCTGTTTATCTTCTAATAGGTGGCGAGGGCCATTGGGATATCTCGCACCTGCTAGCACAGTAAATATCGTTGGTTGGCTGTGGTTGGAGTTGCCGTTAGAATAAGCAGTGGAAGTAAACCAGATACGGCTTTCGGCCTTTACGGCAGGTTATCCTTGACCAATTACCCTATGGCTGAACCAAGCAGGATGGAGGGGAGAATTGTGGAATTCCTTTATCCCCAAGGGGCTACGAGGCGTGACTGAAATATATGAGCTTTGGGTGTATGAGTGCTTTGATTCGGCCACCCTCTTACTAGAGGGAAGGTGGCTATCATATGTGTAAGTATAAATTGTTTACTAAAAACTCATTTATCTATGCAGTACAGAGACATGGAAAAAGAAAACAACAACTTTTGAATACGTTCTCTGTAAAAGTTTTTAAAGCAGTTGCATGGACATGGCGATGTTGGAATGACCATGTGGAAAGGATGGATGATGAAAGACTGCTGAAAAAGGTGATGAATGCGAGAGTTGATGGGAAAAATGCTAGAGGGAGGTCTAGGTTTGGATGGGTGGATTGAGTAAGGAGAGCCCTGAATGATAGGAGGATGGATGTGACGGAAGCAAGTGAGCGTGCTAGGAGAAGGAATGAGTGGCGAACGATTGTGATGCAGGTCTGATGGGCATCTGCTGTTACCACGGGGCTGCATGTTACAGTGGTAGCCTTGTGGTAGGAGCAGTAGGGGAGTTGGCAGTTGTGAAGCGACACAGGTTGTGGAGGAGCCGGGAGGATGGGCTGTGGCACTCTAGCAGTGCCATCTGAACGGTCGCTAGCTGCCTCATCATTGCCCATAGAGCAAAGTAATTCCCTTTTTGCTTTCTGTTTTCTGTGGTGGCAGGCACAGCATCAAAGAATAGCCCCAAAATATTCCCTGCGTGTCGTAAGAGGCGACTAAAAGTGGGGCGAGGGGACTAGGAATCCCCACCTTGTATTAACCTCCTGCAAGATGTCAAAGAAGAAGGGAAGTACAGGGGAGAATAACTTCTCCCCAAACTCTAGTTTTGGGGTGTCAAAATGTGCGTGGTTGTAGTACGATAGAGAGCAAAAGATGTGAGATTGGATATATGTTTGGTAGGAGGAGGATGGATGTATTGGCATTGTGTGAGACGAAGATGGAAGGAAAAGGAGAAGTGGCATTTGGTGATGTGACAGGTGGGGTGTCTGGGGTTGAAAGGGGGAAAGCGAGTGAAGGTGTGGCATTATTGCTGAGTGAATGGATGGTAAATAAGGTAGTGGAATGGAAAGAAGTGTCATCTAGGCTGATGAGGGTGAGGGCTTGGATAGGTAGGGAATGTTGGGCTATTGTTAGTGCGTATGGGCCAGGATGCGAGAGAAGTGAGGAAGAGAGGGATGAATTTTGGAATGAGTGGATGGTCTGAGTAGAAGAAACTATGTAGTTGTGTTAGGTGACTTGAATGCCAGAGTGGGTGATGGAGAGGTAGAAGGTGTTGTAGGAAAGTATGTGGTACCAGGTGGAAATGAGAGTGGCGAGAGACTGTTAGATATGTGTGTGGAGCAAGAGTTGGTGATAGGTAATAGTGTTTTCAAGAAGAAGTTTATAAATAAGTATACATGGATGAGAGTGGCAAATGGAAGAGTGGAAGAAAGAGCATTGATGGATTATGTGTTGGTAGCAAAGAACATGATTGGTAGAGTGAAAGATGTGCATGCATTCGGGGGTCTGGCTGCTGGGATGTCTGACCATTTTTTGGTTGAAACAAAAGTGGTAGTAGCAAAAGAGTGGGTAAATAGAGTGGGGGAATGTAGAAGGGAAGTGGTGAAGGTGGAAGAGTTGAAAAAGCAAGAGAAGACACAGGAATATCAAGACAGGTTGAAAGTGGCATATGACGTGGTGAAAGAAAGAGAAGTTGGGGAGTTAGGTGAGGAATGGGGGTTGATGAAAGAAGGTTTTGTGGGACATGCAAGTTATGTGTGTGGAAAGAGGTTTGTTGGAGGTGGCATAAGGAGGGACAGCGAGTGGTGGAATGAAGGGGTGAAAATGAAGGTGGAAGAAACAAAGAGG
>JAXCGZ010020097.1:17500-22944 GCA_037179515.1 Halocaridina rubra
TATGTTTCCTTAGTAGTTTCTCCATAACTTTGCAAACTATGCTGGTCAAGGAAACTGGCCTATAGTTCAGAGCCGTATCCCTCCTTCCCTTTTTGAAGATAGGTATCACATTTGCTTGTTTCCAGCATCTTGGAATCTCCCCCGACTCCAGTGACTCCTTAAATATGATACTTAGTGCCACTGATATTGTGTTTGCGCATTTTTTAAGCATATGAGGGGATATGTCATCAGGACCTGTAGCATTATGAACATCTAAATCCATCAGCGCTTTGCATACCTCTAAGGCTGTAAGGTTGATGTTCTCTAATACCGGCCCTTGAGCTTCTATCACTGCAATCTGAGGGGGTGGGGTATTTTCTACTGTAAATACTGACTGAAACTCCTTGTTCAATTCTTTGCAGATCTCTTCATCCGTCTCAGTGATGCTTCCATCCGCTCTCTTTAGCCTTAAAACCTGTTCTTTTACCTTCAGTTTTCCTCTGATAAAGCTGTGGAAAAGCTTGGGATTTTCTTTAGCCTTCCTGGTGATGTCCCTCTCATAGTCTTGCTCTTCCTCTCTCCTTTTACTTAGGTAGTCATTTCTTGCTCTTTTGTAGGTTTGCCATGCATTTATGTTTTTTCTCCTCCTATATCTTTTCCAGCATTTGTCTCTCCACTCCTTAGCTCTTTTACACCCATTATCGAACCATTTCTCTCTGGCATGAATTACACCTACTTTGGTGACAGGTATGCAGCAATCTACTATCTTCCCATACTTCTCACAAAAGATGTCATACATTTCTTGTACAGATTTGTTGTAAAATAAGGTTCTCCAGTCAATAACTGCAAAAAGCTCATTCATTTTGATGTAATCTCCTTTCGGATAGTTCCTCCTCATGTCCTCAGTGCCTCTACTCTCAGGAAGAATATCTTCAATGATATACTCCATCAACAACACACAGTGGTCACTCTTTCCAATTTGTGGTTCATACTCAATTTTTTCAATATCCAACACATTATTTGTTAACACTAGATCAAGTAGTGATGGCTCATCCCCACCCCTGGCCCTTGTTGGTTCCATTACATGTTGGTGTAGGAAATTCCCTTGTACGCAATCTAGGAATCTTGCCCCGAATGAGTCCTCACCACTGTGTGGGTCAAGATTTATCCAATCTATCTCTTTATGATTAAAGTCTCCCATAATCAAAATTCTACATTTTTTTTCCCATGTCATGTTAACAACTGAGTTTATGACTTCAATAGTACCTATATGACTTTCCTCATAAACTTCAAGCCTATTTTGGTTCCTTGGTGGGTTGTATACAACAGTTATTATAATGCTCTCTGACCCAATATTTATGCGAGCAACAAGAAATTCCTTGAACTCACTTTCTATAGCCAAGTTTATTTCTTCAACTTGAATCCTTTTACTTATGAGCAGTGCTATCCCTCCACCAGTCCTCTCAGATCTTTCCACCCTTAGTATTCTGAAGCCCTTAGGAAAAACTGTGACACTGTTTATGTCCTCACTTAACTTAGACTCTGTAATTGTGTGTGTGTGTGTGTGTGTGTGTGTGTGTGTGTGTGTGTGTGTGTGTGTGTGTGTGTGTGTGTGTGTGTGTGTGTGTGTGTGTGTGTGTGTGTGCGTGAGCGAAAGAGAGAGATAGGTAAGATGGAAAACAAGATATGGAGATAGGACTGGAGGATGGGAAAAAGATATGGAATATATTTGGAATAGTAATATTTTAGAATCTGTTATATGTATAACAAGAACTTTATGAGTGTGTGTGGTGCGTAACTGAGAGAGAGAGAGAGAGAGAGAGAGAGAGAGAGAGAGAGAGAGAGAGAGAGAGAGAGAGAGAGAGAGAATAGAGAGAGAGAGAGAGAGAGAGAGAGAGAGAGAGAGAGAGAGAGAGAGAGAGAGAGAGAGAGAGAGAGAGAGAGAGAGAGAGAGAGAGAGAGAGAGAGAGAGAGAGAGAGAGAGAGAGAGAGAATTAGATCAGTTTCAATAAAACTATCAGTATTTATTACCACGATCCATGTTCATGTTTCTTATATCCCAAACACCACGGATATTTTTTTCATATTTAATTTCCTTCTTTTAATTAAAATCTTATAAACAGTTCTTCTATTTCCTGGTACGTTCATACTCTTTTTATTTTGATTTAACTTTTTCACACTGTCTCTAACACTCCCCAATTACTTTTTGACTATTTTCATACAGATAGATTTCATACCATACTCTCTTCTCTCATACCACTCCCATCAAGCCTTATCCGTTCTCCCACTACATTCCACTTTCTCCTCCACACATCTCCACTTCATAATAACTCTAAGCCATTCCACTGCACTTGTTCTATTCTTCAATCCACGCTCTCTCTCTCTCTCTCTCTCTCTCTCTCTCTCTCTCTCTCTCTCTCTCTCTCTCTCTCTCTCTCTCTCTCTCTCTCTCTCTCTCTCTCTCTCTCTCTTTCTCTCCTTTCCTAAATAAATAACACAAAAACTAAATTTCATAAAAATAATTCCCTTTTGTATCTTGAACAAACATAAAAGCAAGTTTACAAAAACAGACTTATAATTTTAGCAAGAAATAAAAACTTTTACTAAATATTCTCCACAAACACCTAAATTCACCGAAGAGAGTCAATTGCTGAATAGCTGAGCTAGATGTCTTGGAGAAATTGAAAATGGTCGAGTTACTCTTGAATTGCTAGATTAAATCACTTGAGACTTTTTTTATTTCCTTGTCACTAAATGGAGATGAGTCCACGGTTGCTCAGTGGTAGCGCATGCAAGTCGAGAGGCGACTCACGCGTATTCGAACCCACTGCGGGACGTTAGAAAGGGTATCCAGTCTAAATTCCCCGGTTCCAAACTCTCTGTATCCATCTTCATTCATGGGGACTCATTGTGACACATGAAACGGGACCAGTGAGTATTGATATTGCAGGAGTTTCTCTTCATTACATATTAGATATATATTTGGATTACAAATTAATAACTATAAATAAATAAGTAACTATATATATATCGTAATTTCATTGAGTAACTTCGAGGGAGGGGGATAAGAAGAATTTATCCTTGTTCCCTTGCATAAGTCGACTAAATGGGGCGGAAGGAAGGGACTGAGAGTCCTCTCCTCTATATTTACTTCCCACAACAAGTCAAAGTATTTTCTTTGACTCAGCCACCCCCCTTATAAGGAAGAAAATGGCTTTGGTATATGATAAGAAACTTCGAAATGAAGAACTGAATTTGATTTATAAAATCAAATTAAAAAAGTTTCCTTTACTTCAGTGAATACTTTTTATCCAAAAAATATTAAAAAGTTTAAGTTCTTCGAAAAGATTTCTACTTGTACAAATTAAGCATAAATGTACAAGAAAAATTAAGCAACTTAACTAGATGATTATGAATCTGATTCAAGTCACTGAGTTAATTACAGGTATGTATATATATATATATATATATATATATATATATATATATATATATATATATATATATATATATATATATATATATATATATATATATATATATATATATATATATATAATATATATATATATATATATATATATATATATATATATATATATATATATATATATATATATATATATATATATATATATATATATATATATATATATATAAATATATATATATATATATATATATATATATATATATATATATATATATTATATATATATATATATATATATATATATATATATATATATATATATATATATATATTTCAGTAAGCAAATAATAATTTTCGTTATTTTAAAATTTTAAAATAATCTGATTTCTTCAGGTGGTTGGATGTTTTTAAAAAACAAAATATATAACACTGCAAAAATAGTGATGTCAAGTATATTACTACATAAATGAAAAGGACTTGATAACCTGACATACGATGAACTAATAATTTCCACAGACAAAAGTATTCAAGTATTCCCTTATTCCAACCTTGTTCTTAACCGTTTACTTTTTCTTCGTCTTATTGTTTTCTTCGTATCCGAATCTGATGAGGGAATTTCTCTTGCCTGTCCCGGTGTCACACACATAAAAAAAAGGGAATGGACGCTTACAATAACATTGAAAAATTCATTAACTTTCTGAAATCTTATTGTCCAAGTTCGAATAATAAAATTAGAGAGATAACGGCATTGTAAACCCAAAGTTCTCCTGATATAAAACCGTCAAATGTAAACATTGGTTGAGCAAACACAGAGTTAGATGTGATCTGTAAACAAAACTCACAAGACTAGAGAGAAGAAAACACGTCAACTGAGATATGTGATTTCAGTGTTTGTGAATGTAACTTTGGATGTTATCTTATGTAAAATTGAATAAATATGAAAAATTCGAGGACTACGATAGCCGAGTGGTTAAGGTACTAGAATCGAGATTTGAAAAACACCCATCGAAACTTCTGTGGGGCGTTAAGATGGGTATCAAGCGTGATTTCCTCAGGCATAATCTGTAGGTCCACCCTATATTGGTGATTAAAAGTGACATAAAACGTAAACACACAAACACAAACAGCAGGAAGTTAAAAGAGATTTTCAAGTTTGCAAATCTCATTAGCAAGGGTTCAAATTGGCACCTTGGATATTACTCTAATTAACACCTTTCAAAGTTTAGACGAATTCGACCTCATTTGGCATGAGTTTAGTTGCATAATTATTGCATTACCTTTCCTTTATAATATTGAGGAACATATTTAAAATACAGATCTAAGTAATGATAATAATAATAATAATAATAATAATAATAATAATAATAATAATAATAATAATAATAATAATAATAATAATAATGCTAATAATAATAATAATAATGCTAATAATAATAATAATAATAATAATAATAATAATAATATTAATAATAATAATAGCACTAATAATAATAATAATAATAATAATAATAATAATAATAATAATAATAAAGATGATAATAATAATAATAATGATAATGATAATAATAATAATAATAATAATAATAATAATAATAATAATAATAATAATAATAATAATGATAATAATAATAATAATGATAATAATAATAATAATAATAATGATAATAATAATAATAATAATAATAATAATAATAATAATAATAATAATAATAATAATAATAATAATAATAATAATAATATAATAATAATAATGATAATAGTAATAATAATAATAACAATAACAATAATAATAATAATAATAATTATAATAATAATAATAATAATAATATAATAATAATAATAATAATAATAATAATAATAATAATAATAATAATAATAATAATAATAATAATAATGATAATAATAATAATAATAATAATAATAATAATAATAATAATAATAATAATAATAATAATAATAATAATAATAATAATAATAATAATAATAAAAATAATAATAATAATAATAACAATAATAATAATATTAATAATAA
>JAXCGZ010020098.1:0-22907 GCA_037179515.1 Halocaridina rubra
ATTAATGGTTTTGTATGCTATTATGGTAGCATAAATATTTCTGGTTAGCTTTGACTAACCAATATATTTTCATCCAGTAGAATAATATTAGAAACTCATTATATGTGTGTTCATGCTTTCAGTTTCCCATTATTAACAGTGTGTCGTTTCTGTTTATGCAATTGCAGTGTCCTCTATTCTACTCTGCCTGTGTGACAGAGGTATCATCGAGTTGAGGCCAAAGCCTTGGCATACGTCCGTGGTGCCGGAAAACGAAATCGTGCTCACCACCTCCGGGATTCGAGGCAGCATTTCATAAAATTTAATTAGAAAAATTAATTCAATTCTTTTAATGTCATTGCATTTCCAAAATTAAAAGAAAGTTGAATTCTGAGTTTCATTTAACCGAGTAGTGGTATAACGGGTGGGGTGTTCAAGTACAAATATCTGTCCTGTCTGTTTTTGAGCTCTTAACCAAGCTCAGTACTTTGAGTCCCCTTATTAAAACAGATTGTTAGCAACTCTCCATTCCCATTGCAAGATTGGCGCTCGAACAGGGACCCGAACAGACTGACTGATTTTTATAAATTTATTTTTATTTTGCTTTTTATCATTGCACATGAAACCCGGTTACCATTGGCTCAATTATTGAAATGAATGAATCATAGGCTGCACACAAAAATTTTATCGCTAGAGATGTTGTGGATCAGAAATTTTTAATTTTCAAGATTAATTATGGTAACTAATATTTTCTTGTTTCCCATGTGGTAAACAAAATTTTAGGAAATCTACATGAGAGAATGTGGTAACAGACTTAAGAAATTTTGCATGACGAGAAGACTTGTTATTTAAAATTTCATTTATTTGCGTGATAAGATTGAGTTTTAAAGCATTCGTGTTTTATATATCCGTTAAAGGGTGATACTTGTTAAGAATTGTTTATATTTCTTTGGGATTTAGGAATTGGGAGTTTTGCTTATAATTGTGTTTTATAATCAAGCATTGACTGCTCATAGATTGGAAAGAAAAACTTTGGTGTCATTTATCGAGCCTAGGCTAAGCCTTTCATGTGTCTGAGTTGTCACTTGAAAATAAATTTTCTCATTACTAGTAGACATGTGTAATCTGGCTGCCTAGTAAGCCGTTAGCTTATCTTTGGTGTATTTTGCATAGGATCTGTGCCCTTTTGGCAACACTCCAGAATATTACTTACAACATTTTATTTGTGGGTACTGCCATATATGCGCTCATACGCAGGCACGACCGCTATGCTGTACTTGTTTGTATTCTCTGGCACTGGGTGCTAGTCGGTAAAATTCGTTGTTGCTTATTCCTTTCATTTGCACCATAACCGCAGGTACTGCCACGTATTGCTGTTAAGCAGGCACAACTGCCATCCTGTATTACCAGTGTTTCATGCACTGTTTTGCAACATTTTGTTGCTGTTGCACTTGATTGTGTTGCTCATTCCTTTCATTTGCACCATAACCACAGGTACTGCCACATATTGCTGTTAAGCAGGCACGACTGCCATCATGTATTACCAGTGTTTCATGCACTGTTTTGCAACATTTTGCTGCTGTTGCACTTGATTGTATTTTGAGTCACTTTTATGGTGAAGTTTTGAGATCACTTTTACGTTTAAGTTTGAACTTTGGTGTTGAATTTTTTTTCTCTCCTTGGTGTTGTGTGGTTCTTTCATTTTTTTTCTACGATTGTAGAGATTTTTTTTTTGTGGTTGTTTTGGCACTTCGTTATTGACTGTTTAGGAAACCATCATGGAAACAAGGCAGTCACAGGAAACAAACATGGAAACCATCGACACATTCGATAAGGAGCATTACTTGGAAATAATGATTGCTAGGGGTGAGAGATATGGTCTTTCCCGAGGGCAGAAGCTCTTCGAATGGGCCAATGAGAAGATGGTTGAACACCGAGATAAGCTGGAGAAAAGAGCAAGTGGTGAGGCACAAGCACAACGTGATGAGGCACAAGCACAACGTGATGAGGCACAAGCACAACGTGATGTGGCACGAGCACAACATGAACATGAGCTTGCGCTTGCTCAGCTTCAAGCCGGATTCCCAGACAGTGGTCCTTCAACTGTGGTTGTTTTGGCACTTCGTTATTGACTGTTTAGGAAACCATCATGGAAACAAGGCAGTCACAGGAAACAAACATGGAAACCATCGAAACATTCGATAAGGAGCATTACTTGGAAATAATGATTGCTAGGGGTGAGAGATATGGTCTTTCCCGAGGGCAGAAGCTCTTCGAATGGGCCAATGAGAAGATGGTTGAACACCGAGATAAGCTGGAGAAAAGAGCAAGTGGTGAGGCACAAGCACAACGTGATGAGGCACAAGCACAACGTGATGTGGCACGAGCACAACATGAACATGAGCTTGCGCTTGCATAACGTGATGAGGCACAAGCACAACGTGAACATGAGCTTGCGCTTGCTCAGCTTCAAGCCGGATTCCCAGACAGTGGTCCTTCAACTGGAAATTGAAACCAGCCTCGTGAGAGGCCTTCCCCAATACCGAAATGCGAAGACGACGGCAGGCAACCGCTTGATACTTACATCCGCTCTTTCGAAAGTCTTGCGGCAGTTAACGAAGGCACAGAGGCTGAGAAGAGTCGTTGGCTGCTCGCCTCCATGCCACCCCGTCTGCTCGTCCTGGTCAATGAACTCGACCAAATGCAACTGAGGGACTATGAGAAAGTTAAAAGCACACTCCTGGCCTCACAGAACCTTTCACCAGCCGAGTGTCATGCTAGGTATATTTCTGCTTTCCCATTGAAGGAGGAGAACTGTAGTACCTTTGGCAAATGCAAGGCTCGCCTCTTTAATGATTGGTTACGGGTTGCAAGTGTCCTCGTGAGAAGTTGTATGCGTTCTTGATGTTTGATGCACTTGCCAATGAACTTCCTCCAGATGTTGTTGCATATGTAAGGACTCAGCTTAAGGATGAGATCAACTACAAGAAAAGTTTAGCCGCTGTGGACGAGTATCTCCAGCACAACCAGCCTGGAGTACGTCTCTGTGATGTTATGAGGGCAAGAAGGGCCGATTCCAAGGTTCGTCCTCAGAGTTGTATTTCCCCCACAGCAAGCCATGATTCTCACCGTAAAGATCATAAGAATGGGAAGCACAAGGGCCCCTCGCAGAACTTACATCGTCCAGCACATCCTCATTACAATCCTAAGCCTTATTATGGCCATGCACCCAAACTCAAGAAGGATAACTCAGTAAGACCTAAGCCTCAGCAGTTCAGAGGCAAAGGACATTACTCTCCTCCTCCTTCCCAGGGTTTTCAGCCAAACTCTAAGAGCCACCACACTCCCTCACACAGCGGCGGCCCACAAAGCCATCCGGCCATGCACTTGGCCCATGCTGTAGAAATAAGGCCAGAAAGGGCCAATGAGGATAATGCTGAGGAACCTACATACAAACTTGCCAATGTGGAACTCACCGAATGTGGTAATCCGCAGGTGATCCCAAAATGTCTAGGAACTATAAATGGTGTGGAAGTTGAGATAGCCCTCGACACAGGGGCCAATGGCATATTTGTTGACGAGAGATTCGTCAGGGATGAAGATTATACCGGCAAAGTCGTTCGTGTGCGGGTTGCTGAAGGAACACCTCAAATACGACGCTGCTGTGTCATTAACCTGGATTGCAAATACTACAAGGGAAAAGCCCCAGCTGTGGCAATGATTGGGCTTATGTACCCCGTCTAGCTGGGTCATGCACTGAACCTAGTTCCTATTTTCCAGGCCGACCTTTATCATAAGGACATTTCTCGTTATAACTTCCCTCAGGGGAAGTCACATGAAGCCATTTCAGCAGCAACTCCTGGCCTCGATGCCAAGAATTTGGACGATTCTCCGACTGACTCTGTTGAGTCTGCTGCAGTTAGTACACGTAATGTGGAACACGGAGAGTTTCCCCCTCCTATACCAGATGATGCACCTCTAGAGCTATTGAAGTCCCGTCCAGATTTTGCCAAATTGCAGCAAGATTTCCCCAGCCTCAAACACTGGATGCAGCAGGCCACCGAGGGAAGGACCTTCACAGTGAGAGGAGGAGGCCAGGTCACTTGCGCCCTTGAAGATGGAGTACTTCGTAGGCATGTGACTAAAGATGGCCACACCCTTAAACAGTTGGTGGTGCCCGCTTCGTTACGCTGCCAGGCTATGTATGTGGCACACCTTTTACCTCTGAGTAGACACAGAGTCAAAGCAAAAACTCGGCACATCCTTCAGAAGGCTTTTGCATGGTCAAACATGTACGCCAAGGTAGACAGATATGTGGGCTTCTGTTCTGTCTGTCAATCCACCTCTACGGCACTGGAACCGAAAGTTCCCATGGGGATAACTAAGCTCTCAATGGAGCTATTTTCCAAGGTCGCTTTTGACATATTAGGTCCAATTAATCTAGCTTTGTCCAAGGGGAAATAGTTCCTCCTGGTATATGTTGACCTGGCAACAAGGTACCCAGATGCAGTGCCACTGTCTTCTATCACACCTGAAGCAGTCGCTCATGCTCTATTTGAAATCTGCTCCAGGGTTGGCTTTCTTTAGCAGGTCACTTCTGACAATGGAAGTCAGTTTACAAGTAGGCACTTTGAGGCTTTCTGTAACCTTTTAGAAATGAAGCACATTCGTACGAGTGTCTATCATGCCCAATCAAATGGAGCATGCGAACGCTATAACGGGACACTGAAGCGATGTTTGCGCAAGCTACTGATAGATATATCTAGGCAGTGGGACAAGACACTCCCCACGACACTACTGGATACTCGCCTTACGAGCTGATTTATGGTCATAAGGTCAGAGGCCCAGTGGAATTCTTGGCAGAATGTTGGGATTCACCTACCATTGAAGATGACGATAGGGATGTCCATGAGTATATTTTGAAGTTTTCGTCCCACCTCAAAAAGGCTTGGAAAACTGCACAATTAGTTTTAAGGGTCACCAGCAGACTGCCAAGCACCTTTTTGACAAGCGTGCCCGACGTCGTGCCCTGACACCCGGAGATCGAGCTCTGTTACTTTTCCCAACAGATACTCGCAAGCTAATGCTACGCTGGAAAGGACTGTACACTGTGGTACACCGGGTGACCCCTGACAATTATGTGCTAATTGTTGATGGCAATAACCGGAAATACCACATTAACCAGCTGAAGCTTTATTGTGAGGACCCGGAGGCCCACAGGGATCCTGCGCTGGCACTCTCAGCAACCTCTATAGATGCCCTCAGTATCAACAGAATCTACGAGGCTGCAGCAACACAGGTGCTCCATTATAGCCACCCCATACCTCCTACATTGGAATACTCCACCCTTGCAGTGGAGACAGACTTACGGGAGTGGAGTTTTTCGGAAGAAGCGCCTCTGGCCGCAGCCACCGCCCTTACAATTGAAGACATAAGCTTAGCTTTTGATGATGGTAAGGATCCTGCCATTCCCACACAACGAAAGGAAAGTGTGAGTAATTGCATTATTAACTCCAGACTGCAACTGAGTCAACGGGAACAGCTGAACAAGCTATTAAAGGACTAGGAGAATGTCTTCAATGACATCCCAGGCATTACCGCTACCCTTGAGCATCATGTCAGATTGACTGACCCAGAGCCATTTCGGCATTCCTATGATCTTCCCCACCGGCGGTCCGTACGGCTGAAGGAAGATCTTGACACTTGGGTCCACCTCAGAATAGTTGAAAAGAGCATTTCACCTTGGAGTTCGCCGTTACTGGCAGTGCGTAAGCAAGATGGCAGTCACAGGTTCTGCCTTGACTGTCGTAAGCTTAACTCCCGTACCATCTTTGATGGAGAGCCCATTGCTGACGCCAAGCATATTTTCTCGTTGCTCTCCCAAGCCCGTTACCTGTCCAAGTTGGATCTGGCCAGTGGATTTTGGCAAGTCCCGCTGAGCGAGACTACCAAGCCTCTAACAGCCTTTTCCACAAGATATGGTCTATATCAGTTCAAGGTCATGCCATTTGATATGGTAAATGCCCCTGGTTGCTTCAGCAGACTCATGAGGATAGTACTACAGGATCTCGACAATGTTTCATGCTTTATAGACAACATCCTGGTGCATTCTCAGGATTGGTCATCGCACCTCGAGACTCTCCGCAGAGTTCTCACTCGTCTGAACCAGCATGGACTTCATTTAAAGCCTTCTAAATGTGAGATTGGTTTCACACAATTGCAGTATCTCGGTCACATGGTTAGAGAAGGAGTTATGTCCCCTTTACATGACAGGGTACAAGCTATTAAGGATATGGAGAAACCTGCTACTGTCACTCAAATAAGATCATTCCTGGGTAGTGTCGGCTACAAGCAACGGTTCATTCCACACTTTAATACTATCGCTGACCCTTTGCAGCAAATGACCTCCTCAAAGCAAGGTAAAAACTCCCCTGTCCAATGGACTGATGAAGCGGAGAGAGCATTTTTCAAGCTCCGAGAAGAATTGGCGGGTGGGCCGGTATTACAACTGGTAAACCCTGATTTTCCATTTATCTTGCAGACCGACACCTCAGACGAAGGCCTGGGTGCCATGCGCTTGCAAGCCCAATCAGACAACTCAGCAGAAGTAGCTCCAGTGCGATATGCAAGCCGCAGGCTTTGCCCTGCAGAGTGAAATTACTCCACCGTGGAGAAGGAAGCTCTAGCTGCATATTGGGCCATAAAGAAATTTGAAGTCCATCTGTATGGCCAACATTTTACACTGAGAACCGACCACCAACCTCTCCTATATTTACAGACTGCAGACAAGCTAAATCCTCGCCTGAAAAGGTGGGCACTTTACCTGAATCTTTTCAAATTCACTGCCCAACATGTTCATGGCAAGGACAATGACCTTGCTGATCTACTAAGTCGACGATCGTTACCCTCAAATGAGGAAGCTGGTGCTGTTAGCCTCAATTTGACTAGTCGGTAAAGATTACTTCTCTGATATGTTGTTTATTTTTTATGTTTATCTTTTATGTCTTTAATACTGTACTGTACTTGTTTATTTTAGCATACAAATGTTATTCTAATGGAAGACGAAAAAGAGGAAAAATAATTCTTTGATTGTAGTTTTATATTTCCCTTTGTGGGACTCTGAAAGCCAGAACATGGCGGAAACATTTTAGTTTAGTGTTGAATAGCTGAAACTGTTTTAAATCCAGTCGCCAATATTAATGACGACGTGGTTCAAGTTTTCCATTTGCGTATACTGTATTTTTTTTTATATTATATTATTGCATTCTTGCATGTGAAGCATTCTTAAACTTAAATATTGATATTCACTGATATCAATTGTGATTTAATTTTCTTGAAATTTTAATTTGATCACATTTCTTTTATGTTTTGCATGTCATGTAATGTTTTGTTATAAGACTTGTTTACTTTTCCTAATAGTATGATATGTTCCACTGGTGGATCCCATTCTTATTGTTCATTTGTTCTTTTCCATGAGAAGGATATCTCATCCCTCATAATAACGCTGAAGTCTCCGTAACTTCCTCTGTTCTTTTTTCGCCTTCTGTAGTAGAATTTTGCTAAATCAATATTCTCTAGAAAGGGCCTTTGTGACAGAGTGTTTCGCTCAAAGTCACCAGAGGCTGTTAGATGCCTTATTAGTTAATGTAGTAACTTAACTGTAATTTTTCTAACTAAAAAATTAATTCCAACTTCTTGACTTTTGCAGATTATGATTATTTGCAATTTATATGTTAACTTATAGCTAATTTTAATTATACCTTATTTACTATTCCTGTAAGTGTAGAAGCAGAGTCCTGATATAAAGGCTGCTCCTACCTTTCCACCTTTTCAGTGAACCTATCAGATACGTATTGTTTACAATTTTCTTATGATAAAATAGCTCTTGCTGATAATATTGTTATAACTTTGACCTTGCTGTTATGTCATTAGCCTGTCTAGATATATTTCAGTAGCTTCCTTATTATTTGAGTACTTAAATTCCGTCTCCTACAACGCAGAGAACGTTCTAGAGATTGTTTACCAGTAACCTAACTTTCCATTATTATTCTCGTTTTATTTTATTTGCTTCCACTTGTTGCACCTAAAATACTGTCTCTCCCTTGCATCTCTGCTATAATTGCCTGCCAGGGACCACCACAAAAGTAGCCCTTAAATGATATAAGAGCCAGTTACTGCTCTAGACATATATCCTACAGATGACGTCACCAGGAGGGACATTGAAGCGTCCTCATTTGGCGGCCAAACATCCAAGAGGCAGCATCTCGCCTCAGTAGTCAAGTTTATTTCAAACCTTATTTACGAGGTATCTTCACAGGAATTCATCTGGCACAAACAAGGTGAGGGATAGTGTATGGTAAAGCTCGTGGGTCAAGCAAATTGGTTTTTCGAGAATTAGTTACATTCGTTACTGGTTATATCCTACGAATTTTTTCTCAGATTCCATTCACATACAAACGAAATTTTGTAGATTACCTAACTGGAATTTCACTTGCCAAAGTTAATTCCTTAACCTGGAAATTACAGCTGATATACATTGCTAAGAAGTTTCTTTTCATTGAAGGTGATAAACGAAAATCTCATCCTCTGGAGACTGGTTATGAGCCCATAAAAATCTATCCCTTCTCCTAACAAATTCTAATTTCATTTCACCCCTTTCTATCATCATAAATAAAGTGCTTTACATCAAAAGCTCGTGAATAAAGCTATTTGCTATAGAAATTGCAAATAATTAATCATTTAACTAACGTGTTAAACTGCAAATAATTATAAGGTAATTTTACCCTGTTGGCTTTGCAAATATTTTCTGTTAATCACAATATAATGAATGCATACTGTATTTATCTTGCTAATTCTTCATATGTTGGGGATAAAGTGTTTTGAGTTATAAGTTGCAAATACTTCAAAAGGTGGTTTTGCACCCCCTTTTTCATTGCAAACAGTTCTTGATAACCAAAAGTGAATGAATACTGTATTTATCTCGTAGATTCTTCATTTATCGTAAATAGAGTGTTTTACCATATTAATTACAAATCAGTAATAAGCATTGCAACTTTTGTGGTTGCCCACAATTTAAGGAATACATACAGTACTATATTTGTCTAGCTTATTCTTCATTTATTGTGAATAAATTGTTTTCTGTTAATACCAGCAAAGAATTAATGGTTTTGTATGCTATTTGCGTAACTTTCTCTTTGACTTTCCATTTGATGACTACTGCTTTCGGTCCCGCAACCCTGATCGGGAAGCTGTAAAAGTTGCCGAGATCATGACCGCGGGAATGGAGGCGTACATCCCCTCTTCTGCAAAAACTTTCTCTCCCCCTAAACCTTGGTTTGACCGTGCCTGCTCCGTGGCTATCCAGGCTAGGAATCAGGCTCACCAATCTTACCATGCCTCTCCTTCTGATTTAACTCGCTCTGCTTTTATTATAGCTAGGAATCGCTGTACTGCTCAGATTCAAAGGTCTAAGGCCTCCTTTACAAGAAGGAAAGTTGATGACCTTAACTCCTCTCACACTGACAAATGCTTCTGGTCCTTAGCCAAAAACCTTTCCAAAAACTTCTGGAACTCAAGCTTTCCCCCTCTCATTCGTTCTGATAGTTCTATAGCTTGCTCTCCCACTGACAAAGCCACTCTCTTTAGCTCTCATTTTTCTGCCAACTCTTCTATCAATGATTCCAGTGCACCTGTTCCTCATTCTTTTCCCCTCTCTAACCCTATGCCCTCCCTTATCCTCTCTTCATGCAAAGTTCATAAGGTTCTTCACTTACTAAAGACAAACAAGGCATCTGGTCCTGATGGTATCCCTGCAAGGTTCCTTAAGGAGTTTGCAGATGAACTGGCTCCTGTGCTTTGCCGTCTTTTTCGCCTCATTCTGTCAATCAGTATCTATCCTTCATCTTGGAAGCATGCTCTAGTTCAACCTGTTCCTAAGAAGGGTGACCGTTCTATTCCTTCTAACTACCGACCTATTGCTCTAACCTCCTCTATTGCTAAAGTTTTCGAAACTTTGCTCAATGCTCACTTCTTGAAACGCCTTGAATCTAACTCACTTATCTCTGATCACCAGTACGGCTTCCGCAAGGCAAGATCCACTGGTGATCTCCTGTCCTATCTTACTCATGTATGGTCATCTTCTCTGAGGAACTATGGGGAATCCTTTGTCGTCGCCCTTGATATCTCTAAGGCTTTTGACAGAGTCTGGCACAAGGCTCTGTTAGCCAAACTCCCTGCCTATGGCTTTACCCCTTCTTTCTGTTCTCTGATTTCCAGTTTTCTTACTGACCGTTCTATATCTGAAGTTGTTGATGGCACGACATCTAGCCCTTTCTCTGTTTCCAGTGGTGTTCCACAGGGCTCTGTTCTTTCATCTACTCTCTTCCTTCTCTTCATCAATGATCTTCTACAATCCCCATCTTCCTCTCTTCTTCATGCCTTTGGTGATGATTCTACCCTTCACTTTTCCTCTGCCTTTTCTTCACAACCTTCATCTATTACTCGTAATCAATCTCGTATCACTCTTTCTTCTACTCTTAACTCCGATTTGCAGAGAGTATCTGAATGGGGCACTCAAAATTTAGTTAACTTCAATGCCTTCAAGACACAGTTTCTGGCCATCTCTTTATCTTCTTCTCCTCCTGATAACCCTATTGTCTTCGAAACTAATGAAATTTACCCCCTTAACTCTATCAATATATTAGGAATCCATATAGCCTCTAACTTGTCTTGGAGGAATCACATACTCCAAATTTCTAAATCTTCATTTAAAAATATTGGGGGTTTTGTTTCGTTTTCATTATTACTTTTCCTCATTGCAGTTACTTAAAATTTACAAAGGTCTTATCCGCCCCTGCTTAGAATACTGCTCACACATCTGGGGTGCTTCTTCCTTTACTTATCTTCTTGATAGGGTTGAATCTAAGGCAGTCAGACTCATTAATGATCCTTCTCTTACTTCTAACCGGGATTCTCTCTCTCTTCGCCGTAAGGTATCTTCCCTTTCGCTTTTCTATCGCTACTACTTCCATCGCTACTATGATGAGTTGGTGAGTTGCATCCCTTCTCCACTGCCGAGGCCGCGTAACACTCGCCAAGCGGCCTCATCTCACAGGTACTGTGTGGAGATTTGTAGTTCGCGGATTGGTTGGTGCAGCAACTGCTCCTTCCCATCTACCTCCAGACTCTGGAACTCTCTTCCTCCTTCTGTCTTTCCTAATTCTTATGACCTTTCATCCTACAAAAAGCAGATCTATCGTCATCTC
This sequence comes from Halocaridina rubra, assembly GCA_037179515.1. Classification (NCBI taxonomy): domain Eukaryota; kingdom Metazoa; phylum Arthropoda; class Malacostraca; order Decapoda; family Atyidae; genus Halocaridina; species Halocaridina rubra. The sequence continues at coordinate 11,244 of JAXCGZ010020098.1, forward strand.
AGAGCCTAGTCATCCATATCTCTGGGCCCTCTTTACTTTGACTGTTTTTTTCTGTCTTTCGTTTTCCTTTGTGTGACATTACCTCATCTCTGCCTTGCCCTTAACCTTTTTCTTTTCCTTCGTCTAGGTATTTTCTCGTGCCTGGGCCTTTGTTGATGAGGGCAGTTTATTCCTGTCCCGGTGTCACACTCTTAAAAAAAAAAAAATTATGGTAGCATAAATATTTCTAGTTAGCTGTGACTAACCAATATATTTTCATCCAGTAGAATAATATTGGAAACGCATTATATGTGTGTTTATGGTTTCAGTTTCCCATTATTAACAGTGTGTCGTTTCTGTTTATGCAATTGCAGTGTCCTCTATTCTACTCTGCCTGTGTGACAGAGGTAATCGTCGAGTTGACTCCAAAGTCTTGGCATACGTCCGTGGTGCCGGGAAACGAAATCGTGCTCACCACCTCCGGGATTTGAGGCAGCATTTCATAAAATTTAATTAGAAAAATTAATTCAATTCTTTTAATGTCATTGCATTTCCAAAATTAAAAGAAAGTTGAATTCTGAGTTTCGTTTAACTGAGTAGTGGTATAACGGGTGAGGTGTTCAAGTACAAATATCTGTCCTGTCTGTTTGTGAGCTCTTAACCGAGCTCAGTACTTTGAGTCCCCTTATTAAAACAGATTCTTAACAACTCTCCATTCCCCCAACAATTACTTTTATCTATCTTGACCACAAGTTATCTAGGTTTTCCAAAAATCATTATGGCTGGAAAAGACCAATTGTGTGGTTAAATGACGAAATCATTTGATGGTCTAGGTGATGTGGTTGCCTGGCTAAAAGAGGCCGAGTTGGTGGCAAAATTTGTGGAAATTAAGGATTTAGCAAGTTTTATACCTTTGTACCTGGAAGGAGATGCATTGGCTCTGTATCTTGAAATGAGTGATGATGATCAGCTAAATGCCAAGAAGATCGAGAGCAGATTGAAGTTGGCCTTCTAGCAAGGGACGTTCGAGGTGTATGGAAGGCTTAGGAAGATACACTGGACAGGTGAGCAAGTAGGTATTTTTGAAAATGAGATTAGGCGATTAGCAGGGCTGACAGGATGGAAGGGAGAGGGTCTGGAGATGGCCGTAAAGATGGCATTTGTGACTAGTTTCCCAGATCGGATCTCCATGGAAATTCAGCTAATTGCAATAGCTAGAGTGTTAACATCAGGTAGTGGGTGTCAAGAAGTTGCAGCAGTTGCGGCCAGAGGACTGTCATTGATAATACAACAGCAAGGATCCCAGATGCCGTGGGTCTCTCCATCACAAGGCCAGCAAGGAGGCAGGAAGGGAGAAAATAAGATGTTCAAGGATTGCTGTTACAGGTGTGGTGGGCCTCGTATGGCAATAGAGTGCAAGGAGACACGACCACCCATAATGCACTTTCTTTGTGGGAAGGAAGGTCATATTGCAAGCCGTTGTGAGCAGGGAAATGGGCAAGGTGGAGCTACTGCGCCGGAAATTACCCCTTCAGACAATAATAGGCGTTTCCACCTTCTTTGCCAGGATGAAGGAAGGTGAGGGCACTTGTCGATTCAGGTTTTTGCATCACAGTGTGTGATTCTCAATTGGTGGGGAAATGCACAGCGAAGGTAGAAGGGTTAGTAACGGTGTGGAAGACAGGTTGAATGTGAGGGCAGTAAAGATATAGAGTTGACAGTGCAAGGAATACACCTGAGAACTACAGCAATTGTGACTGCTAAGTCGATAACTGGAATAGATGTAGTAATGGGAATGTATATGATTAACAGACTGGGTGGTGTGACAATTCGTGATGGATTTGCAATTTTTGGCAATGTGCCGGTACCAGTGAACATTTTGCAAGTAGCGAGAGGCCGGAAAAGGTGTGCAGTGACAGTTGCAAATACAGGGCAGGAAAGGATGGCAGGAAAAGTGAAAGCCAAGGAAGATGGGAAGTTGAGAGGAGAGGCCAGCTTGTGCAAGATCATGGACAAGGATTTCATTGCAATGTTTGACAGTACTAAGTGGGTGGTGGAGTGGTATTTGAAAGAGGGGCTGATGGTGTTCAAGAACAAGGTGGGCTGCAGTGAGAGTGCAATGAGAGAACCTGTGAGGAGAGAATTTGACCGAGAGGTGGAGAGGTGGGTCGAGGAAGGTATACTGGTGCCATGGGAACGGAAGTAGAATGTGGAGTGCTACCAATGCTGGCGGTTGTCCAGCCGAACAAGAACAAAGTTCGGCCAGTACTGGACTACCGCAAACTTAACCAATACATTATGTCTCACATTGGAGATGAAGCTACTGATGTTTTCAGTGAGATGCTGAAGGAGTGGAGGCAGATGAGAGGGGCCTCTGTTATAGTTGATCAGAAGTCGGCTTACCTGTAAGTCCACTTTGCAGAGAAGCTGTGGAAGTACCAACTTGTGAATTATAGAGGAAGGACATACTGCCTAACGAGGCTGGGCTTCGGACTAAGTTCAGTGCCAAGAATCATGAACAAGATCATCAAGACAGTATTAAGCCAGACGAAAGGGATACAGGCGGCCACAAACTCACATATAGACAATAAACAGATGGATGAGACCAAGGTTAGTGTATCGGAAGCTGTTGAGCAGCTGCGCCTGTATGGACTGGCTACAAAACCACCAGAAGCACTAGAAAGGGGAACTGCTTTGGGTTTGAGAGAGGGAAGAGAGAAGAATAGTGAGCTCATTTTCTGTAAGGGTAATTAGATTCTGGAAGCGCAGCAAGACTTAAGTAGGAGAGAGCTGTTTTCTGTGTGCGGAAAATTGGTGGGCCATTATCCTATAGAAGGTTGGTTACGGGTAGTTTGTTGTTACATAAAGAGGAGAGCAGAGGGGATCAGATGGGAAGACAAGGTCGGGCAGCAAACTATGGAGATGCTGAAAGAGATTATAAGGAGAGTGAGACAAGAGGACCCAGTGAGAGGGAAATGATATGCCCGAAGTCAGGTAAGGGTGTCGTGTGGTGTGATGCAAGCAGTATTGCCACAGGAGTAATCTTAGAGATTGACAATGAGACTGTGGAGGATGGTGCATGGTTGAGGGAGAAAGAGGACTATAGCCATATCAACGTGGTGGAGTTGGATTCTGTAATGAAAGGAGTCAATTTAGCTGTGAAGTGGGGACTGCGAGATGTTGAGGTGAAGACGGATTCGGCGACAGTATTTGGTTGGTTGAAGTTGACTGTAACATCAGAGCACAGGTTTCGGACAAAGAGAGCTTCAGAAATGATAGTTAAGTGCCGCTTGGGAACCTTACGATAGCTGATAGATGAGTTTGGGATGCAGTTGCGCCTATGTTTTGTGCAGTCAGAGAAGAACAAGGCAGATGTGTTAACTAGGGTGAGGAAGGCCTGGTTAGGAGTTCCGGATGAGATGTCAGAAGAGTTCAAAGTGTGTTGTGCAGGAGTGCCGAGTGTGGAGGACTTGCATCAAATGCATCACATGGGAGTCGATAGGACTCTGTTAGTAGCAAGGAAGGTTGATCCAGGAGTCACAAGAGACAAGATCCGGCAAGTAGTTAGGTGCTGCGACAAGTGCCAGTCGATCGATCCTCCACTAATTGTGCATGAGGCCGGGGAGCTTAGGGTCGAAGACAACTAAAAAAGATTGGCAGTTGATGTAACACACAACAGGCAGGGTTTGCATTTGTCAGTGGTTGATTGCAGACCAGACAGAGTGACCATTTAGTGAGAGCTAAGAGCAGAAAATGGAGAGGAAATTGCAAGAGTGTTGAATGGGTTGTTTTTAGAAAGGGGGCCTGTTGATGAAGTATTGGTAGACAACAGTACAGCCTTTAGATCACAGGCATTGAAGGAGATGCTTGACAAATGGAATATCAACTGCTATTTTAGATCTGCATATCAGCATAGTGGGAATGGGAATGTGGAGCGACATCATCGAACAATCAAGGATATGATGGAGAGAGCTCAGCTGTCACCTCTGGAAGCAGTCTTCTGGTATAATATGTCCCCTAGGTTGGGTCAGGATGATGGAACTGTGCCACAGAAAGTAATCTTTAAGTATGAGTGGTGACAACCAAGCAAAGTACCAAAAACAGATAAAGGAGATGAAGGAGCAGGTTCCAGCAAGATTGGAAATGAGGTGTGGGTAAAGCCACCAAACTCAGGATGCATGTCACATTGGGAAGGGGTACTGTGACCAATGTGAATTCTCGAAATAACGTCTCCATAGATGGAATGCCTTGGCACATTTTGGAAATTAGGAAAGTGGTTGACTCGTCTACTGAGGATGACAGGCCAGTTGAAGTACAGCAGAATGAAGTTCCACAGTAGTCAAACCAAGAAAAACGATGACCAGTGTGGATTAAAGATTATGTGGAGGATTCGTCGAGCGGGTAGGAGTGCTGAGAGATGGGTGGCCATCTCTTGCTGGGGGGAGTTGGTGGTGCTCTTTGCAATCTCAAGATCAAGGGGGCATGTAGTTTTGTTGAGACAATAGTTTTCATTTATTATTTTGTATAATTTAGATATGGTAACATGGAAAGGTAGTTGGCAACACTGTGAACTCGATGAACACAAAGATTAAATCGTGATTCAAAACAATGATAATATTGAAGCAAAACAATGATAATATTTAAGCAAAACAATGATAATAATTAAGCAAAACAATGATAATATTTAAGCAAAACAATGATAATATTTAAGCAGAAAACAACATGATTTTTTGCAACTTGTACAATTCATCAATAGCACTTATTCTAATAAACTTATAGCTAAGGGAGACTCTGAGTTTTCACTTAAAATTATTTTAAAGCTAGAAAAAAAATAAAAAAATATATAAAATTGTCTTTTTGCATAGTGGTCAAAGACGGTGGGGACATTTTCTTTCCCATTTTATTCAGTTCTAATACGTGGGGGAACATACTTTGTAATTTAAATAATAAGGGATTTATCATACCCTTCCTTTCTCTTTTCACTAAAGTTAGGACATGTATGGAGATTCTTTCTTTCCCACTTTTCATTTTTTTTTATTTTGGGGGGATTTTCATTTCCCCAGCTCCCCCAAGGGTTATCATTGCCTAGGACTTGCCATTTCATTCTTCAATTTTCACTCCTCCACTTGTCGCCTTCATTTGCAGGCCCGGGTTTGTACATGTACCACGAATCCTCTTCTTCTCTGGAGACTGACAAGACAAAAAAAGGAGGGTGTCGATGCATCATCCAGCTTAACTGGAACCCCTCCCATAATACTCCCAGTCAGGCATACCCATTCTCTCCTGCAATCGTATCACTTCAAAACACTCACCCTCTTTCTCTCTGTGTAATCCCCCCTTCCCCTCACTCTGAAGGAGTGTGGGGTTGGAATCTCGGTTGGGCTGCGTGGTCACATGACTGCTTCACCAGTCCTAAAGTCCCCCTCTACTCCCAAGAGGGTGCGTTATGGCTAAACAATAACTTTCTTTCGCTCCAACACTGAGGGCATGAGCTTGTTGGCGGCCTCTCGAGGCATATCCCTCACAGCTATTAGGCCCCATTCTTCCTCCCATCTGAGCTACGTTAGGGCTAAACTGAAAACCCCCCTACCCCAGTACAGCACTGATTCACTCGACTTTACTCTTATTTTCACCTGCCTAACGCGAAATTAAGAAACTCATATCTAAATAATATCATAAAAGTTTCTTATTCTTCAAAAAGACATGCTACACACGTATTGTGATATCAATTTCTTCATCATAAAGACATTAGAAGAACGATCTGTCATCTCTGTTAAAATTTTTTCTCGCCAAAATATTACACCGCGAAAAAATAAAGAAAAGAAAGGGACTTTGAAAACAGGTGCAAAGATTTTCTCACTCAATTTCTTAATCTTTAAGAAATTAATATAGAAATGATTTTACCTGTACATTAAACCTTTTCAGTTAAAATCAATACACTTGCCTTCTTAAAAAATCACTTAGGCATTAATAAAAGTAAATAGAACACCCTTCAAAAGCAACTTCTTTAAATTATTCAAATAATAATAAAAACGAAGTTTATTACTGTTTATAGCTATTAGTGCAAATTATCCATGTTAGTAATGGTTACAGAAATTCTACTTTTGTTAACTTACTAGGGCCACACCCCTCACAGGCGGGTTGGCTAAGTCAAAGCATCTCTATAAGGTAAAATGGCGGCGTCCGCCGACCTCAATTTCTTTTAATAATTGTCCCATTACTCACTGGATACAGATCACAACTACTTAGCTATTTTGAGAAAACTGCTTGAAGAACATCATGGCCGCAGGCAATGGTGGAGGAGGTTCTTCTATCTTCTGGGCGCAGGAGGTTCCCGCCAAATTCTCCATCTTTCGAGTAAAATCAACGAATCACCATCTTCTTGGTTGGATCCAGCAACATGTACTTCTTGCAAGGGGCTTTTTCACTCAAAGCCCCAGTCACACATCGGCTTACTGTGACGGTGGCGTCCATTAAGGCGCTCGTTGTACTTTTACTGCTGGGGGCCTTGCCAATACGGAGGCGGGGGAAAGTGACTGGATCTGGTAATATGATACTGTAGGTGAAGGGAGAGCTCTGACATTCTCGGCATCGCTCTCTCGCTGCTTGTAAGCATCTAGAAGTTTCTTCATCACTCAAACATTTCTTCCATAGATGCTATATATTTTTTCTCCTGTATTTTTAATTCTTCTTTCACTTCGTTGAAATATCGGCGTGAATTGATCCCGAGCTGGTCGCCAGATGTCGTGGTGTAATCCCACTGCTGCCACCAGATGTCGTGGTGTAATCCCACTAGTTGTCACTAGTGTCGTGGGATTACTATTTCACACGAGGGTTATCAACAGGGTGGGATTTTCATCCCACTATTTTACACCAATAATTGTGGTGTTCTTCTTTTGGTAGTGTGGTTGGTGATAAGCCTCTTCTTTAATTGTATTTATTTCTAGGTTTTCATGAATTCCTCAGAGCTCCCATTACTACAGTTCCAGTCATGAACAATTCCAGATTCCCACTCCCAATGGGGAGGCTAGCTAAGCTGTGGATATTACGTCTGCTCCTGACAAGACCCGATCTCTGACTGACTAGGCTCTGTTATTCTTGTGGCGGTTGGTGGCTCTCGAGCACGTCACTGCCATCCGGCACTTTTAGGCATCTTTAATATGCCTTATGAAGCTATAGCCATCTTTAATTGCCTTACGACAAGAGGGCTGGACAGATTGTGTATTCCTAGACTTCTAGAAGGCATTTGATACGGTCCCACACGGGAGATTAATATAGTAGCTACAAGCAATGGCAAGAATAGGTGGAAATGTCTTGAATGGATAAAAACTTACTTAGATGGAAGGTACCAGAGGGCTAGAGTAAGACATTCAATGTCTGAACGGAGCAGGGTTAGTGGTGGATTTCCACAGGGTTCAGTTTTAGGGCCACTAATGTTCCTCTTATATGTAAAAGCATCTGTAAATTCATTCATGAATATGTCTGCAGCTGATACTAAACTTGCTAAGAAAGTAAGAGATGAGAACAAATGTATAAACTTCAGCAAGACCTAAATAGTTTGCATGACTGGTCAGAAAAGTGGCTAATTAAATTCAATATTTCTAAATGTAAGACAATGAGAATGAGTAAAAGTTTATGAAGGCCTAAGCTTGACTTTTCAATATCAGGAGCAGAACTTCAAGAGACAGAAAATAAGAGAGATATATGAGTAAACATACTGGCAGATTTGTCTCCATAAATCATATGAATGGCATACCAAGGGCAGCATATACTTTCTTATCAAATGTAAGGGTAGCCTCAGGCACTTGGACAAGGATATGTTCAGAAATGTTTATATAACCTATGAGTTGTCAAAGCTTGAATATGCAGCCCCTTTTTGGGATCCACATTTGATAAAGCATGTAATGATGTTAGACAAAGTTCAAAAACATGACACAAAACTGGTGGCAGAAATATGCAATCTCAGTTATGAGGAGAGGCTGCGTGAATTAGACTTACCACCACTCGAAGCTAGAAGAATGAAGGGGATATGGTGACGGTCTTTAAATTCTTATGTGGTTATGACAGAGTGGATAAGGATCGATATTTTGATATGGCTTGTACTATCACTAAAGGTCATTGTTTGAAGCTTCATAAGAATACGCCTTTGCAGGATGTAAAGAAATACATTTTTAGTGTTAGAGAAGTTGAAAATTGGAATTCGCTAAGTGAGGAGGTAGTTAATACTAATTCAATCCATAGGTTTAAGGACAAGTATGATAAGTATCACTAAGTATAAACTGGAACCGACCAGGAGATGGAGAGTAACGAGCTTGGGGAATTTTCCCGTAACCACAATTAGGTAATTACAATTTGGTAATTACATGGCCTCATTCGCCTTTGTAAACGGGATGGCCGAGCTAAGAATCATGCATTCACCATGATCTACAAATACCTCAACAACTCCTCTTAGCTCCTTTGGATAAAAGTTTTTCATGTTTCTCCCCCCTCCATCCTGCTTAAGTCACCCATAAAAGAGGTGGGCAAGGATATTCTACAATCCCCACCGCTACATCACATGGCAATTCCCCTCACACCCGTCCATCACAGTTCACTGAGTTAACAGGTGCGAAAAATTCCTTTTGCCCATTTTGCACGCACTCTTTCCTGCACCACTGACATACCACGTGCATTCAATGCCCTTTTCACGTCATATATCCATCTCATTCTAGGTCTCCCTCCTGACCTAAATCCAATCACTTGTGCACTCCGCACTGTCTTCACTATTCATTCATCACTGATCCTTTCCATGTTACCAAACCAACTCAACACTCTCTGATCTAGCTTATCTGACAACTTCCTTTCAACAACTGTTCTCTGCCTGATATCATCATTTCTCTCTCTATCTATTCTAGATACACCAATCATACTTCTCAAATCCTCATATCCATTACAATACTAGAGGTAAACATACTGGCAGATTTGTCTCCGAAAATGCATATACATGACATAGAAAGGGCAGCATATTCTTTCTTAGCCAAGTTAAGGGTAACCTCAGGCACATGGACATGGAAATGTTCAGAAATATTTATGCAATCTTTGTGAGGCCAAAACTTGAATATGCAGCCCCCTTTGGAATCCACACCTGAAAAAGCACATAGTTAATCTGGAAAACCTTTAAAGACATGTCACGAAGCTGGTGCCAGAAATATGCAGTGCCAATTATGAGGATAGGCTGAGAGAATTAGATCCACCATCACCGAAGCTAGAAGAATGATGGGAGATATGGTGACGGTTTTAAGTTCATTCATGATTATGACAGAGTTGATGGGATCGATATTTTGATATGGCTAGCACTAGAACGCGAGGTCAGAGTTTGACTTCATAAGAAAGCTTCTTTGCAGCATAAAAGGAAGTACTTTTTTAGTGAAAGAGTAGTTGATGATTGGAATGGCTAAGCGAGGAGGTAGTTAAAGGGGAGATAAAGAAGATAATGACAGAAGATCAGGGGATGGGGCCTCATTAAGATTGTTATACACAAATGCTGATGGATTAGCTGGTAAGACCGTAGAATTAAAAGATATGATTTACAACAGTAAGGGAGATATAGTAGCAGTTGCACAGACTACGTTGAGTGAGGACATAAACAGGGTCACAGTTTTTCCTAAGGGCTTCAGAATATTAAAGGTTTAAAGACCTGAGAGGACTGGTGGAGGGATAGCACTGCTCATAAGTGAAAGGATTCAGGTTGACAAACTAACCTCGGCTACAGAAAGTGAGTTCAAGAAATTCTTGTTACTCGCATAAATACTGGGTTAGAGAGCATTATAATAACTGTTGTGATTACCTAATTGTGATTACCTAATTGTGTTTACGGGAAAGAGCCCAAAGCTCGTATCTTCCGTCTCCTGATCGCTTCCATTTATACTTAGTGATACTTATCATACCTGTCCTTAAAACTAGGATTGAGATAGCATTAACTACCTCCTCGCTTAGCCAATTCCAATTATCAACTACTCTTACACTGAAAAAGTATTTCCTTACATCCTGCAAAGAAGTTTTCTTACGAAGCTTCAAACTATGACCTCTAGTTCTAGAGCCAGCCATATCAAAATATCGATCCCTATCCACTCTATCATAACCATGAAGGAATTTAAAGACTGTCACCATATCCCCCCTCACTCTTCTAGCTTCGAGTGATGGTAAGTCTAATTCCCTCAGCCTCTCATCATAACTGAGATTGCGTATTTCTGGCACCAGTTTCGTGGCATGTCCTTTGAACTTTTCAAGCTTAGCTATGTGCTTTTTCAAGTGCGGATTCCAAAAGGGGGCTGCATATTCGAGTTTTGGCCTCACATAGGTTACATAAATATTTCTGCACATTTCCTTGTCCATGTGCCTGAAGGCTACCCTTACAATTGAAAAGAATGCATATGCTGCCCTTACTACGCCATTTATATGTATTTCTGGAGACAAATCTGCCAGTATGTTACTCCTAGATCTCTCTCATTTTCTGTCTCTTGAAGTTGTACTCCAGCCACCGAGTAGTCAAGCTTGGGCCTTCCTGCACTAGTACCCATTCTCATTACCTTACATTTTGAGGTAATGAATTTCATTACCCACTTTGCTGACCACTCATGCAGATTATTTAGATCCTCTGAAGTTCTCTACCATTGTTCCGTTTTACTTTCTTCACATCTTTGCATCATCTGCAAACATAATCATGAATGAATTTACAGACTCTGGTAGGTCAATTACATATACAAGGAACAAAAGTGGCCCTAAAACTGACCCTGTGGAACTCCACTACTAACTCTTCTCCATTCAGACACTGAGTGTCTTACTCTAACCCTCTGTTCCCTTCCTTCTAAGTAAGTTTTATCCATTCCAAAACATTTCCACCTATTCTAGTATATAAACCACCAAGGAACCAATATAGGCTAGAAGTTTATGAGGAAAGTCATATAGGTACTATTAAACTCACAAATTGTTAACATGGTACGGGAGAGAAAATATAGGATTTTGATTATGGGAGATTTTAATCATAAAGAGATAGATTGGATAAATCTTGACCCACACAGTGGTGAGGACTCATTCAGGGCCAGATCCTAGATTGCGTACAAGGGAATTCCTACACCACATGTAATGGAATCAACGAGGGCCAGGGGTGGGGAGAGCCATCACTACTTGATCTAGTATTCACAAATAACGTGTTGGATATTGAAAAAATTAAGTATGAACCACCAATTGGAAAGAGTGACCACTGTGTGTTCTTGATGGAGTATATCATTGAAGATATTCTACCTGAGAGTAGAGGCACTGAGGACATGAGGAGGAACTATCCGAAAGGAGATTACATCAAAATGAATGAGCTTTTTGCAGTTATTAACTGGAGAACCTTATTTTACAACAATCTGTACAGGAAATGTATGACATCTTTTGTGAGAAATATGGGAAGTCAGTAGATTGTCTGCATACCTGTCACCAAAGTAGGTGTAATTCATGCCAGAGAGAATTGTTTGATAATGAGTGTAAACGAGCTGAGGAGTGGAGAGACAAATGCTGGCAAAGGTATAGGAGGAGAAAACACATTAATGCCTGGCAAACCTACAAAGAGCAAGAAATGACTACCTAAGTAACAGAAGAGAGGCAGAGAGGGACTATGAAAGGAACATCACCAGGAAGGCTAAAGAAAATCCCATGCTT